>QKWP01000139.1:8346-39096 GCA_003550325.1 Gigaspora rosea | reverse complement strand
TTAAAAATTAAAATAAATTAGTCGAAAACAATTTAAAAATTGATTTTTAATCTTATGTAAATATAAACAAGAATATTTCAATATATTTTTCAATTTTTCAATACTATAAAATTTTGCGAGGAGTTGTTAATTTTTACGAGGAGATCTATATAAATTATCAACTCTGATTGGTTAGAATCTATGTAAATCATATGATCATCATATGATTTGTTATGATTTGCATAATTTGCAACGTGATTACTATTAAAATGATCTACATTACACTCTACCTTTAAATACCCTTTCTTCATTTAAACTTTCCTACAACCAAATTAGCAAACTCAAAAATCCAACATATATTCAAATAGATTACAAAGAAATTCTTGCTCTAATCCGTATATACAACCTCACTACTGCCACAACTCCCTCTCAATCTATACCACAAATTCATATTTCTACACAAGAGATACAGCTTATATACCATCTAACCAATCATACTATCTACCAACATCAACTTACTAGTCTTTTGACACTTATTCAAAATCTAACTTTACAAGATCTTCACTTCTATACAGATGCTTCAATCCAAAATTTACAATCTTCAAATATCAAATCTGGTATTGGCTGGATTTGTGAAAACAATACCTCTATTAAATTCAATGCAGCTACTACTCCATATCCAGATTCAACACGAACTGAACTTGAAGCAATTATTTCCCTTCTCCTTACAATTCCTAATAATACTCATATAAATATTCATTTAGATAACAATACTGCAATCAAAAATCTAAAACAAATACACTCTTCTAAAACTATACAAAACAAAAATTGGGATATCATATCTATTATTAATCAAATTAAATATATCAAAAACATCTCATTTACCCTACACAAAGTTAAATCACACCTTAATTCTTTTCATAATCAAGCAGAACTACTTGCAAAACGTGGAACTAACAAACCAATACTCAAAATTACCCATAATTTTCTAAATTTACCAATCCATTTTATGTGGAACAATCACCTTATTCCTTCCAAAATACATACTTTTATTAAAAACATATATACTATACAAGAGCTATACTTCTGGACTACTCTTAAAATATTTAAAAACACATTTGAAATTAATTGGACACTTTGTTTTGCTATTCTAAACACACTTGAATACAATCATTCCAAATATTCTTTCAGAATTAAAATCTTAACTAATAATCTCTCAACAATGGAAAACCTTCATATTCGCTACCCATATCTATATCCTACTTCAAAATGCTCTTGCTGCTCTGATACTGAAGATACTCTACATATACTTATCTGTTCAAACAATAACAATAATATCCAACAATCTATAATTAGTATAATTACTGAAACACTTACTTCTCTCAAAATTACTACTATATCCCCAGTTACAATTCTTAATATTCTTCTTCAATTCACACTTAACACACCTGGCCCAAAATATAACCTTCTTCTACACTATATCATTGGAATTTACTCTTCTAATATTAAATCACTTACTACTAAACAAACTAAATTATTCCTTACTAATTTGTCTAACAATCTCTTGGATTGGTTCCAAAATATTATTTGGTCTTCTCGAAATATCTCTCAACATCAATGGGAACATGCTCACAATATAACTTCAAAAATAAAAAAAAAGAAAATATTTTTTTTCCAAGCACACCCCATACAACAATTACATCAACATCAAATATATTTCATATAGCTTTCTCTTATTTTATAGAAAAATGGATTCTACAAGGTTTTTCTCTAACAAACTGTATACAATAATGTCATGATATATGCCAGAGGTCTCCTCCAACCTATTCTAGCTAGTTAATTAATTTGAAATAATTAATCATAGCATATATAGATAATAGGGGTATAATGTCACATTGGGTGCCTGTTTACAGTAATACAAATGTAGTTTTGAAATCTTTAAATGTAAATTTTATTATTCTTTTTACTTAAATAAAGTTTCAACTATGGCATTTTAATAATAAAAAAAAAAAATAATAAAAATAAAAAAAAAGAAAAGTAGGTATTGGAGAAAAGGGTTATATTTGAAAATAGCTAAATGGCAAAATAGATATATTTAAAAGAATGCTAATGGGTAATTTTTATAAATGTTATATTTGAAATGTGCTAATAAAAAATCTGGGCCATAATAGTAACCTGGCAGATAATAAATACAAAAATAGAAAAATGCAAAATTCAGAAAAATGCAAATTGGATAAAAATTAATCAAACTGTTTTTTTTTTTTAGAGAACATTCTGTTTTTTTTTTAAGTTTTTCACACAACTTGTGGTATATATTAATATATATGTTGTGTCCCAGATAAGAATTTGTCCCAATTTGGAATCTGGCCTAATCCTACCTCTAACTCTAGCCTAACCCTAACCCTAAAGTCACCTAAAGTCCTAATTCTGCTACAAAATTCTCATCCGGGACAGCCCGATTCCGAATCGGGCATCAGGACACAACATATATTTATGATCCTTGGTAGCTTGTGGATTAAACGGGTTTAAGAGTTTTTGACCTTTTTTTTTAGTAAGCATAAGTTTTTTTTTTTTTAGTGAGTGTAAGTTTGTTTTTTTTTATTTTTTTTTCCAGTGAGCGTATGTCTATTTTTTTTTTAGTGAGTAAGTTTGGTTTGCTTTTTTTTGTTTTTTTTTGTTTTTTTTGTTTTTAGTGAGCATAGTTATTTTTTTTTTAATGAGCTAAGTCTGGTTCATTTTTTTTTTGTTTGATTTTTTTTTCTTTTTAGTAAGAGTAGTCAGTTTTTTTTTTAGTGAGCATAAGCCAGTTTTTTTTTTTTAAAGACGTTGTATTTGAAAAAAAATAAAGGTTAGTAAAAGTTCGATCTAATGTTTAAAATGTAGTTTATATAGTTTATATATACCAAATCAAAAGTGCTAACCAAAAAAATTTTTACTATAATGCTCAAATATAACCTTATATAGATTATTCAGGGTCTTACCAAATTAGGGGGCACAGAGTTTCATCAGGAGGGTTGGTACAATAGAGGTTATGAAAAGAGTAACCATCAATTGATTGTTTTGCTAGAGGTAAAGGAATAAGAACAGAAGAAGTTTGGGTTGAAAAAGTGGATATTAAATTTAAATGATACTTTTTAATTAGAATATTATTTTGTTTTAACCATTCAAGACCAAAATTAAAGAGGGTAAAACCATAATATTGGCTCATTGGCATTCAGGTATGCGCCAACAGAACCTGAGTATATTTGCAAAGATCTGTAATTATGAGTGATTTCTATTGATCCTTCAAGGTGACGATAATTGGTATAATAATTAGTCCTGGGTGAGCGACCTAATGAGCAATTCATATGAACTGGAGAGAGATATTTTCTATATTGCATCAGGAAATTACAAATCTCAGAAGGTACAGGTATTAATATAGGTGGATATCATCTAGTGGATTATTTTTACATCCACTACAAACTGCAATTTGTATCAAGTTTCGATTATTTACCTGAGTATACATGGGCGATATCGAAAATAGAAAAAAAGGATAATCTTTTATTTGATTATAAGAAATCTATTGAGTAAAAGATTTCATCATAAGCATTAAACAGTAGGCACATGAGATAGAATGGTAATAAGTTAAAATCTTAGTTTGGAAATATATCCGAAGATATTGAAGGTTCACTTTTTGAGAGAGAGAATAATCTCATTGATCAAAGGTAGATTAAGATTTGGTAATGAAAGGTTGTCTTCAGGAGCTGGAGCATTTGATAAATTTTGATTTATTTTAGATTTTAAAAGATACGAGTGGAATAAATCTGTGTCTTGAGAGCTGTCAAGAGAATTTGTGTTGGGAAGGTCATCTGAATCAAAGGTAATAAGAGGAAAAGTAAGAATATTGTAATTAGGCATAATATATGGGATGAGTCAGTAGAAAAGGGACAAATCATTTTTAGTACAATTTTTTTAATTTTTAAATTAAAATATCTTAACAACTATTTAATCAAATTTGCTAAAAATTTTTTTATTTTAATCTTGAAATTATATAAAATTAAAATAAAAAAAAATTATTAAATTTATTAAGATAGTTATTAAGATATTTAAGCTTAAAGTCAAGAAAACTTTTACTTAGAAAAAATTTGTCCCTTTTTTACTGACTCACCCCCATATGGTAATTTTTTATAGAAATAAAAATATGTAGATTTTGAAAGAAAAGTAAAAAGGTAAGAGTAGAAATAGGAAAATTAAGTTTATTTATAATAAAATCAACTGGTTAGAATTTTTTTTGAATTTGAAAATGTATAGATAAAATTTACACAGAAATTATTTTAAAATGTGATAGTGCATAAAGAAATAATTTTTATTTTAAAGTTCAAACTACCAATTAAATATTGTCACAATGTACTTGAAGTTAAATCAGCAAAGAATTTACTTTTTTATTATTAGAAGGTAAAGTAACACACTTTTTTTTTTATAATATGATTTAAGTTTATTATAATTAAACAAATTACTTAATATAGTACAACATAATTATTAAATAGCAGTGCTAGTTGTTTATTAGAAAGCACAACAAACAAAAGGACAGCAGGCAGTTTATAAAGTTAAGATTATGCAGCAATTAAATAGCATATTGAAGGTAAAATTTTGCAAAAGGTATTGGAGGCAAAGTAAGCATTTATTAAAGCATTTTGATTTTAATTATATATTGACAAATATTAAATTACAAAGAAAAATGTGCACAACAAAGAGATCAAATTTATTTAATTTTTATTAGAAGATTCACTGGAAGGTTTTTGTAGTTTGGGTCTTTGTTTCTGATTCAGTTTGCAAGGTCCTTAAGATCCATGGCTGAAGGTTTATCAAATGAAGGCTTTGAGAAAGAGGCTTTTAAGGAGGAAGAAAAAAGATTAAATTTTCTTTTTTTGTTAGAGGTTTCAAAAATGTATTGGTTTTCAATTATATCAAGTTGGTTATTTAATTCTTTAGACTTCACCTTTTCAGAAGAGGGTTGGATCGATGAACTCAATTCATTCACGGCATAGCTTCTTTCAGTTTTTGAGGAGATTATATGAGGGATTTTACTATTCGTATTAATTTTTAATTTTTAATCTACCAATAGCGGATATAACACTTTTTTTAAGCTCTCTTTTAGCAAATCATAATGACCATTTGCATTAGTATAAGACATGATCACATCAGATTCAATGCATTTTTGCCTAGTCACAGGATTGTATAGTTTTTTGGACAGCATAAAACTTTGCCTTCCTACAGCATCATTAAATTTGTAAGAGTTAGTGACAGCGGGAACAGAATAAATTAGGAGAGGAAATTTGTAAGGAAGGTCTTCTGGCATGCAAGCAGAATCAGTTTGAAGGGACGAAAGCAGAATGGTTTGGATGAGACTAAGCTAAAAAGAGAACTACAATAAATTTTACCAACTGTGAATTAAGAAAATAGTGAAAATGAGCAGACTTACATATTTAGCATTTTGGTAGTATACATATCTTCCTATCATAAGCATGATAGAATTTCTTTCGAAATCAACTATCAAGGTTTCAGAATTTCTGGTGAAACCTTTGTAGTTAAGTTCTCTAAACTCATCCTCATTATCACTAACATGATATACCGCTGTTTCATTTAAGAATTTACTATTTCTACTACTGTCTTAATAAAGCAAAAGGCAATAAATACAGAAGACATGATGCGATTTAAGAAGTTAAAGATTTTATTTTTATTATTAGATATTTTATGTTTTTTCTTTTAAAAAAAAAATTAATCTACATGAAAAGAAGATTTTGTTGTTTTATTTTTTTATTGATGGTATTTTATATCTTCTCAATACAGCAAAAATATCGAATGCAAATACATATAGAATTACTGTATATTTTTCCAATATAGCAATTATATCTTTCAACACAGCAAAAATATTGAATGCAAATGTGTATAGAATAAAGAAGGCTATTAAGAAAAATATATTAAGTGGCTTATATGAGACGAAGCTTAAGAATTTTCTTAATCGATTCTTATTTTGCATTTTTTTATTATTATTATTTTTATTTTATTATTAATCGATTTTCTTTTTCTAGATATTATTATTGATCAAACAACACAATAGCAAATCGGTTAGTATTATCATTATCATTCTCTGTAATTGATATCAATAAGAGATCAATAGTTTCTTAAAGAAGGAATTCGATTGAGCGAGAATTGAGGTTCTTTATTATCTTAATAATAAGTTCATCTAATTAATTAATGAATTTTTTATTCAGGCTGAATAACATTTCTCTGATAGATTCTTAGAATTCTAAATTATGTAATAACAATAAAGAAGAAATTTGATTGTGTGAAAATTGAGGTTATTTATTATCTTAATAATAAGTTCATCTGATTAGTTGATGAATTTTTCATTCAGGCTAGATAATATTTCTTTGATAGAATTTTAGAATTCTAAATTACATAATAACAAGATATGTAAACGCATAGTAATACAGCAACGATTTCTAAAAATTTTTTTTGAGGTGGACAAGATGCTTTCCTGTCTGAAAAGAATAACATCTTCTTCCTTTTCAAAAGACATAATTGTAAAGTGATAAAAGCACAGGAACAAATAATATCTATCACATGGTAATAAAGGAAACATTGTTTATCCTAATCAATATAGTTTCACTACAATCGTTTATTGTAGATCAGATCACATATTATGATCTTGAGGTTTTTATTTTAATTTAATGCACATACACATATGAGATTGAGGTGCTTGTTATACTAGGTAAAATCAAGTTTTTTTAGGCTAGAAAATTTGTGATATTCCAAACTTTTGAATTAGCATGCGTACACAAAAATAAAAATGTAATCTTTGGATTCCCCTTGATATGTCTCTATAATGCTAAAGAGGCTTTTTTGATTTTATTATATAATTAAAATGCAATTAGCTAAAAAAAATACACAGATGGTTTATTAAAAATGAGAAAGTGGCTTCGCAGCATTACATAGCATTGATAAGAGAATACAAAAAGTACGGTTTTATTCGTGTAAATGTGCCGGTTCAAAAGTAGCAGAAATCCGAAGTTTACATACACTTTTACTAAATTTCAGAAAATTTTTATGCTCTGTCAACTATCATTTTTGATATTGACAAATCAATATACGTGATACAACATTTTTGGTACCAGTTATTGCATTTGTTTTGTTTTAAAATTCCAAACTAAACCCATTATAGAATAGCATAAATTTAATTAACAGATCTGAGAACAATTTACAGCTCAATTTACACTAATTAAGGAAGGATTGTATTCCAAGATCGGCAACAGATAGTTACAAAGTAAAAAGAAAAAAAAGTATCATAGAATATAGTGACAAATCTTTAATAAATTTTTAACAATATTTTTTAATTTTTTTTCCACAAGAGGCATAATTAGAATAACAGAAGCATATGAACGAATAGTATCTATCATATGGCAGGAGGAATATCATTATCCTGCTGCAATATCATTTCACTACAATTATTCATTGTAGATCAGATTGCATGATCTTTAGATCTTTTCATTAAATTTACTAATAAAAAGCATTAAATTTATGCATACATAATCAATTTTTCAGAGTCTAAAAAATTTCCGATATTTTAAATAGAAAGATACCCGAACTTCGAATTCCCAATACCTTCGAACGAACGCATATACACGAATAAAAGTAAAATTTTAAATTCCTCTTGATATGATCTATGACAATACACCAGTAAAATTCAATTTTACATGATTTAAGACAAAATCAGCCACAAAAAAAGCACATACCACCGATTTAAAAAATGAAGCTACATTTTTTATCCGTTGAGAAGGGGCGAACTTGACCCTACCGATATCTATATCTGCTATACACTAATAACACTAACTAAATCAACTCAATCCCGATGCTCAAGACTTCTAAACCTTGAATTGGCAGGCAGAAAGAGGCATGGTTGATTTGGTCTGGGTCTCAAGGTTCAGAGAGTCTTGGTACGGCAGAATAAACTTATACTGAATTACTAGGGTCGAATAGAGCTCTTGGTTATGTCACGAGACTCTAATATGGGGTCACGGGATTAATACTTCAATATGTATCAGGAAAGTATCAGTTTATAATATTAATATCAATAACAGTAACAGTTTATTTATTATATCGGGAGTACTAACTATAACACTTCTACTCTAATTTCGAAGGTTATTACTATACGACATTGACTTGCGTTCTGAGCTCAAAAAGCTGTCTTGCTCTAAAGACAAAAGACATCATATTTATACTTTTACATTACTGGCTAATTCTACTTTCATACAGGTTTCCGCTACTAAACTAGTGCATAAATGTGCGAAAGCGAATAAATGCGACAAAGTGAATAAAAGCGCGAAAGTGAATTTCAAGAATAAGTTCACGGGCGTTTACCGATAATGAAACAATTTACTACAGTACTATATATGGGGCTATGTATATCGGGTGAAGTAAAAAAGAAAAAAAAAAGACAAAGAAGGAAAGAGAAGAAAATAGAAAATATCAACAAAGAAAAGAAACTAGTTCTATCACGGGCGCAGAGAGCCCTTCACATTCTCCCACCCTTATTTTCAAGTTCCACGAGAAAAAGGGTATCGAGGCTTGGATACTTCTTCTAAGCTAGGATATCAACAACCTAGACTGGATTAGATTTACCGTCAGATTTCAATGTTCGAGGTACATTTCTTTAGTCTTCCCTGTTCATCTTTTTCAATGCCAATTCCATTTTTATAGCAGTTTTCACTCTCGTGGATATCTCAGTAATACACTTCCTGGCTCTTCTTATGAGCCCTTGCGACGTCTGCGGGGATACACTTTGACATTCCTCTAGGACTTTTCTTGAGTCTCATTCAGCAGGTAATGTGGACGTTTCCTTCCTTCTTTCTGTCCCAATTACTTTTGCGGCTTCGGTGTCGATAATTCTACTGGCTTTCGCAGATAGGGACTCACAACTCGCTCTACCTCATCCTGATCAACCATGCTCTAATATCGGGTCTGTTTTTTGAATCTTACAGGGGGTCACGGGACAAGAACTATCGGGTTGCCGATTGGGCTTGATGTAATTTTTGATCCGGCTTTAAGATGATAACACGTGTTGGCAGAGTACGGGAATGGATTTACAGAGCATGTAATTGTTCGCTGAATGAGGTAATTGATGATCAATTTGGGGATCTATATAAATGCAACTATTTTCACCGATTACTAAGCCTTCTGCCCCTTTTACTTTATATTGTTCCGATATCCCGTTATGAGACTCAAGACTTAAGTTCCTTTGTCTATCAATCGGTTTTTTTTTTTTATCGGTTTATCGAATATGATCGTCAGAAGTTGGAGTATGACTTCTTTACGGAGTTTATATGCGTCTATTGGATATATCTGATGACCATCCAATCTTCTGAATAAAGGGTAGCTGCACGCTCTACAACTATAATTCGTTGTTTCGCCTGTCTAGAAACTCATCCTGCTTCATATCGTAAAGCCAACCACCAATTATGTGTGCAATATCAGTTGCCGTGGGCTGTTTATTCTGATCCCAGTCCATGCATCTCTTGGCCTATTTAACGTAACAATTTGGTGTTTTCTTATCAAATTCTGATCTTTTTCCTTGACAAATACTTTTTGCAAGCTTAGTATCGAAAGGTTCACTATCAAATGCTTTTCTTCCCGTTGTTATTTTGGACATGATAACCCCAGAGCTGTAGATATCAGCTGCTTGCGTGCACTCTTTACCCATTAGAACTTCGGGTGCTACATATGGCACAACACCATTAATTTCTTCTTTCCATGCCATTAGTGCTACATTAGGAAGATTTTGATGCAATGACCTTTGCTCGCGTAATTCAAAACGATAATGTAATCTTTAGATTTATCATCTCTTGATACTCCGTGAATGATGGATTGTCATATCCGATCTTGCAATGTTGTTTCAACTCACTGATAAATTCTTGATTACACTTATTTGAACCATGAATCAATTTAAGTGCAATATCCATCCAAGTATTTATAGTTTTATTGAGCCAATACGCAAAATAAACAGTTGTGAATCCACCTCTTCCTATCTCTCATATTTTCCTGAATTCATTATAAGGAGTCCACGACAGTTGGTACTTTTCTAATATATATATATATATATATTTTTTTTTATAAGGTATCAATTACTAATTGACACCTTCTCTTACTTCTATCGACTGTGTTAATCCAATAGGGCAACAAGACCAAAGGCTTGGGTGGTTCTTGAATCAGATAAGTATAATATTGATTTAATCGATTTTAATATTTCTTTTTTTTTTTTTTTTTTTTTTTTTTATATATATTTCTAACAATATTATTTTTCTTAGAGCAAAGCGTCCAGACAATTACTTCTACCAGGATCAAATACTAGAGCAGGTAACCAGTACATTTGTAGGCATCGAAGGCTCTTATATTTTATTGTTGCAATTCTGCTTTGTGGTTTTACTAACTGGGATTTTTTCTTAAATTTTTCAGCTCTAGTTCCCGGATAATAAGCTTTAGTGGATTTCAAGAGCAATTCTGGAACTTCAGGTGCATTCTTAGCAGGCTTCAGCATATCGTCCGCTTTAGCAAGTTCCTTGCTGGTAAGTATTTCTACTACACCTTTTTGCTTATCTGTACGTCAAAATTTTTTAAATTTTTTATCATCTTCCACTAACGTTTCATGATTGCTTTTCCCCAAAGCTTCGTTATCTACAATTTTGTCTTTTGGCTTCAATTCTTCCAACTTCATTTCAACATCAATTTCAGGTTTACTAATCTTGTTCTTGATATCCATATTCAGGTTGGTACAGCACGCTTTCCAGGTTTCATAGGCTTTTTCAAGACCTTCTGCTGACTTTAGCTTCTATTCTGATGCTGTGTTTTTAAGTCCATCTTGATTACCATCATCAATATCCGGCGCATCTTTAACTTCTGTAAGTTTTACTTCTATTGGTTTCTTGATAGAAGCTTTTTGAAATTCGCTGACTTTTTTTGTCCAGTTATCACAGGCAAGTTGTAAAGCTTCTCCGACTAGGGGTTGCTTGGTTTGACCCTTCTTTGCATCCTTGTCTTCGACTAATGTTTCTTGGTCACTTTTCCCAGGTTATTCTCCATACATTTTAGGCAAGTTATTGGGAGTTCCTTTTCAACTCTTATTACTTTATTCTTGTTCTTCATAACTCCAACTTCTTTCTTATAGCAGAATCCATCCGGGTATGTTTTATTAGTGGGTTCGATCTCTACAGATTTTTGATAGTATGTGGGTGTCTTTACTCCATCTTTTTTAGTACTATTTGCTTTTGTAAGAGTTTTCTTTTCTTTTGATTCTTCTAGGACGAGATACGCGCCACGTACTTCGGTCACCGGGTCCTTCTTATATCGGGACTTTGGTAAGGAGACTTTTGCTGTAGGAGTTATTGGAAGTTGATTTTTCCTGGACGAGGTCACGTGGATATACGGTGGTAAGTATACAATTGGCACTTCTTCAGTACATTTATAGTCAGTAAGGTCTTCTAATATTTCAAGCACTAATTCCAGAGCATAGGGAAGTTGCATATCATTGATATAATTATTCCCAAAAATTTTATTCACGATCTCTTGGAATTTAGTTATTTGGTTATTGGTTAAAGCTTCAGATAAGGCAGTACATAGTTCTTCTAGTTCCTTTACTTCTGGGCATTGACCAACTATGTGTCCGTTTTTGTGGCAATAAGTGCACCATCTTTTCACTCGAAAGTCTCTTTGGGTTACCGGTGGTCTTATTTCCTTTGCTTGATATTGAGCACCTTTATTTGAGTATCGGTATCTTGTAGCCGATTCTGGTACAGAGTGATAATAGTACTGGTCCATTTTGGCATACTCGTCTCTTAGTTTTCGGGTTGGTGAAGTTCTATCTCACAGTCACAACCAATTGAGAAGGGGCAAACTTGACCCTACCGATATCTATATCGGCTATACACTAATAACACTAACTAAATCAACTCAATCCCAACGCTCAAGACTTCTAAACCTTGAATTGGCAGGCAGAAAAAGGCATGGTTGATTTGGTCCGGGTCTCAAGGTTCGGCGAGTCTTGGTACGGCAGAATAAACTTATACCGAATTACTAGGGTCGAATAGAGCTCTTGGTTATGTCACGAGACTCTAATATGGAGTCACGGGATTAATACTTCAATACATATCAGGAAAGTATCAGTTTATAATATTAATATCAATAACAGTAACAGTTTATTTATTATATCAGGAGTACTAACTATAACACTTCTACACTAATTTCGAAGGTTATTACTATATGACATTGACTTGCGTTCTGAGCTCAAAAAGCTGTCTTGCTCTAAAGACAAGAGACATTGTATTTATACTTTTACATTACTGCGCTAATCCTACTTTCATACAGGTTTCCGCCACTGAACTTAGTGCATAAATGCACGAAAGTGAATAAATGTAATTTAGCGAATAAATGCGACAAAGTGAATAAAGGCACGAAAGTGAATTTCGCGAATAAGTTCACAGGCGTTTACCGATAAGGAAACAATTTACTACAGTACTATATATGGGGCTATGTATATCGGGCGAAGTAAAGAAGAAAAGAGAAAGACAAAGAAGGAAAAAGAAGAAATAGAAAAATATCAACAAAGAAAGGAAACTAGTTCTATCATGGGCGCAGAGAGCCCTTCACACCGTGCAGATGCACTAGTTCAAAAGTAGCAGAAAGCCGAAGTTCAAATATACTTCTACCAAATTTCGGAAGATTTTTAGGTCCCTTTTACCTCGTGTTCATTGATCATTTAATATCGTCAATATACAATACAATATTCACGATATCATATCAGTAAAGAATTACTATCGTTGGGTAATTTTTTGTCATAAGATTTTAACTTAAACTTATTATAGAATAGTATAATTTAACTGATCGAATTTTTATGGTTTAATTTACAACTGATCAAGGAAGACTTGCATTCCAAAATCAGCAACAGATAGTACAAAGCAAAAAGAAAAAAAGCACCATAGATTATTACATAAAAATTTTTTTATTATACATAATTAACTATTAATAAACTTATCTAATAAAAAACAATAAAATACAATTTTTACAAGTATAACCATTTTCACGATTATGATAAATCAGGATTCAAGATTATTAATATTATATAAAAATAGCATAAAGCATATTTGGTAAAGATTGACCCAAAAAGCGACAAAATTTTTTTCTTATAAATACGATGGTCGTTCATAGCGGAGAGAAAACGAAGCGCAAGGATCAAGAATCAAGATCAAGAATCAAGTTCTAGATAAAGAAATAGAGATCAAGAAATAGAGATCAAGAATAGAGATCAATAGACTACCATACAAAACGCTTTCAAATTCGTGAAACCATCATTTCCTTTTATATGCAAAAAAAAGACTAAATCTCGTTTAAATATTAAAAAAAGCGTAACACAAATACGAAAGCGCCTTTTGAGAGAGGTAATTGAAGCACATGGCGTTCCACTTACTATATAAGGTAATAGTCACATGCCCGCCGATTTTTACTATGAAATTTGTTCCGGGACTACTAATTAATTGTTTTTATAAATCCACATTTTATCGTTTTATGAACTGATGATCGTACACCTTTACATAATAAATTGAATGTTTAAATGGTATTTGATCAAATTGGTAAGTCCTAAGGTTTGTTTAGAATCCATTGGTAGATTTTATTATATTTTAAATTTTAATTTTTGAGGGTTTAATTGTTTTGACAGTTTAACTACATTAGCAATAGTACTCACAAAATATCATAAAATAACTTTTGATTCACGGATTAAAGAAATTCATAAAATTAAAAACCAACAACCATACTATGATGTGGTAACAATGTAACGTATTTTTCCATTTCCTTTTTAACATTATAATCCAAATTCCAATCTCTGAATACGCTCACATAGTTCAAAGTTTTGATTCGTATGCAGAATTCGATTAGTGCTTTAATATGGTTCTTGTTATCAAGAAATTCAACTAATAAATTTTTTAAAGGTGCATTGCAATGATTGAGAAAAATATCTATATATGAATTTAACGAAGGACCCCTTAAATTAAAATATTGCAATGTTAATGGCAATATTTCTGCAAACTGCATAACTCGTATTTTTGATTCTTCTCCATATAAGCCAGTCAAACTAAATAATGTGAGGAATTGAAGTTTTTGTAAATTACTAATAAGCTCTATAAATTGTGTGGAAAACCCAATACCCGTAATGTCGAGATAAGTAATGTTTGGGCAGAAGGATTTAAGTGTTTTTAATAATGAAGGTTCATTCCAAATATATTCATGAACTGATCCAAGTTTTAATCGTTGTAATAATGTACCAGACTTTTCTAAAATGTGTACTATATTCAATGAATCAATCTCGTCGTTAACTATCTCTAAATTTCTGATTTTATAATTTAATCTTTTTAATAATTTCTTATCGCAATGCCTAATACGAAGTGTTTCTAAGTTTTTACAATTTTTCGGTATCTCGACCTCTTCGTCATAGCCACAATTTTCTATTATAACTTCTTGTAATGAGTTTTTTTGACTCTCTAAAGTTGAAAAGATACCTGTAGAAAATTCTCCAACTAAATTAACTAAATTAATTTGCTTAAGTTGTTCTTGTGATTTAATTATATATATGAGAGTATCGGTATGAAATAATCGTGGCTCATAATTACGGTAAAAATTTAAAATTTCCAAAGAACTAATTTTAGTAACATTTTTTGACAAGACTCTTAATAATGTAGTAGTGTTTTCAGTTTTTATGCATGATGCTATATTTTTTAAAGATAAATTTTGGAGTCGTGAAAAAAATAACTCATTTTGTTCTAACAAGTAGAAAGTTTCTGAATTAATTTCATCAATAGGAAAATATAAATATAAATTGTTCAAAGTAGCTCCACTCTCAACAAATAATTTAATTAATAAATTAACAATACGATTCGTCAGTGAAATATCAAGATTAAAATAAATCCACTCTTGAACCTTACTTATTAAACAAGATAGATCAAGAACCTTTAAAAACCTTGCATAATCAAATAGTGTTTCAGAAAATTCTAGATTGATCTCATATCCTTTCAAACATTCTTTTAAAACGAACTTTTCGTATTCGCCAAGAGACGAAATATAATTAGAAATGAAGAATGAGTTTTGTTCGAATGAAAATGGATCTTGCCAAAGAATAGGAATTGATATTCTGCACCAATGTCGACTCACAAATGCACATGAAATAAAGAATAAAAGTCATGCTTCAAATTATTAAGAATATTTTCCATTAATTCGGGCATATCACCCATAAAGATTTTTGATGGCATGAATTACTTTGTATTTATTAATTAACATTAAAGAAAAAAGATTTAAGTTCCTACGTATACGTATATGTGCAACGATACGTGCATATTTATAATTTTAGGTAGCACACCCTAAAAATTGTTCTTCCCTATAATTTTTGACCAATCAAAATTTAAAATCAGACGTAACAGGAAATGGGCTGGCTACTAAAATGGTAAGTTACCGCAACCATTAAAATCAAAATTTTTGGCTTAGCATATTACAGAAAAGCATGTCAAAATAAGGACCTGAATATGGAGATATCATAATCGAACCCAATTGGGTTGAATTTTTGGGATTTGGAATTTTGTACTAATTAAACGTAACATGATCACCACGGAGGTCCCAATGAGTTTATTCAGAGGCCTGTCACAATTTGGGATGAACCGATCTGATGAACCGGAAATTATCATTTTGCGAATGCAGTTATGATTTATATATAATTTACATTGAAACGGATAAACTCCCCGGAAAATACAACTGAAATTGCGACGGGAATACCGTAAACAGTTGCACTTGGGTTGTATAGCATTGGCCGGTGGCTTCCCGCCTGCATAAAGCAGGCCGGTCATTAGTATGAAATCGTAAATAATAAATTTAGAAATTATTATGAAAATTTCAGGGAGGGAGGAGACTGGGTTGCGAAATTGTTTACTTCTCACACCGGAATTGGCACTCTTGGCGTAGATATCGGAGGTAAATCCTTTCCTTTTTCTTGTGATTTACTTATCATAGGAGTGAAGGTAATTTTACATCACGCCTGTATTTGGATCTCCATTTTGGCTTGGCATTGATTTTACATACTTTCCTTTCTGCGGCGCTGGACTCGTGATTGGCCGGCCCCTGAAGTGCTTGCCTCCCTGCTTAACCATCTTTTCGATCTGTTGACTGTGCATACCGGTAACTCGAAGTCACGATTAATTATCACATGATTTAATAGCTTTGGTAACTTACGATTAGTACAGTAGTAACTTACTGGTAACTTACAATAGGTAAAGTTACCACTAACAACCCTGGCTACTGTGCAGAATTTTTTTGAGAGACTGCGCAATGTGATTTTTATGATTTATGCTTAACTAATTTAACTAATGCAATTAATATTATTAAAGAATTCTTATTATATATAATGCATGAATTGTAAAATAAAGTATGATACTAGGCATATTACAAGTGAATTACGTTTATAGTTCTAAAGATGAACATGTGTTGCTATGCTAAAAATTCAACATATTTAAAAAAAGTCGTGGTAAACAGATTATAACTAAGGATTGAAATCATTTACCTCATATATTAGTACAGAATGATGTTGATAGTTAATTCAAAATATTCAAGAATAATATTAGATAAAATAATTAGACACAATTAAAAGATCAACAATTAAAACTTCTTAGGCAATTTCAAATACTTTAGTAAAAAAAGTTTTAAAATAAAATAGAATAATCTTAACAGTGCCCTCGTGCACTTTGTGCCCCCTGTACCCCTTGTACTAATAACTAATTCCGCCTGGAGTTAGGTTAGGGTTAAGGTTAGAATCATGATTAATATAAAATTGCGAGATCATTCCTTGTTAGAAGTGCAACAGGGTTACCCTAGTAAACTTTCGAGACATAAATATAGGGGCACAGTTTAGATAATTCCGATAAAATAAATAAATTAATTAATAAACCTTAAGAATAAAAAATGAGATACACTAATAAAATAAAATTTACATGAAAGAATAAATAAAAATTTATTATAAAAAAATTTAAGCATAGACATTTGGATGTGCCTAATTGCTAGACTTATGATAAAATTTTATAATAAAGAAATAAATTTTTGATAAAATATCAATTGCAAGCATAACAGAGCCTATAATGAGTGTAAGAAAAGGAAGAATATTGTAGGTAATAACTCTGTCTCGATATATAATCTATTATAATAAAATATTTTAAAATATTAATTAAATTTTAAATTTAAACTATAAATTAAAGTTATAAACCATATTAAAAGTGCATACATACTTGGATGACTAATTGTGGTATATCTTCAATAAATATATTTAAGATGGAGCCATAATTAATCCAATTTATTGCATTCATAGAAAATGGAGCCGAGAATATCTTAAGTCCGCCAAACATTGAACAAAACAAAGTCAAGCTTTCAATGTCCGCACCAGATAAAATTGCGAGTATTGCTAGAATGTTCGAATGTTCAGTAAACCATTCACGAAACTGGAAATTATCACGAGTTTCTCTGGTAAGAATTATAAGAGTTAAATTTAAATTTATAATAATTTGTAAAATTATGAAAGCGAGACTGATAATAGAATTAATGAAAGATAATTAGTATTTTGAAGAGAATAAATATTATTATTATAATAAGATTATGGACGTACCCGGTAAAAAATAAGTCATCAAATTCGAGACCATTAGTAAAGATAAATAAAGCGTTCAAGACAAAATCCAGTGTGAGTATTGTCACTTTAAAGATGGAAAATGCATCTCCCTGTTAAACAAATTAAACAAATTAATTATTAATATGATAAAGTCAATTCATTTAGATTATGGGGAAAAAAATCGCAAATCTACCTTTGGATGTTTTTTTTTTGACCAGATATAAATAGCTACAAATATTACACAAATGGCAACCAATCCTATTAATAGAAATTTGATTTCTTTCCAGAGATTTGCTGCATAAAATAAATAAGTTAATTACATTATATGATTTCATTGCAATATAGTATTACATAGTGTATATTTATAACATACGAGATGGTTGAAAACCATAGGTTGAATCTAAATATATTGAAAGATTTTGTATTGCAAGGGAGCTTGCATCTTTATTTTTTATTAAAATGTTCAGATCTGTAATAATGGTTTTCACGTCAGGGTCTGTTAATGACTCTGCCTGATTAATCATAAATTCAACTAAAATCTGTTTGTGAGAAGTAGGATCAGTAGTGGCACGATTTGTTGAAACTAAACGATTCATATCGTTTATTGGGATACTATCAGCTAATTGTTTTTGCAACAATTCGAAAAAACTCTCTTTTGATGGAAGACTTTTGTAATAATTTGTTCCATCTACGGTTAAACGTAATGTTCCAGTGGTAGTTTCTAAAAAAGATAAAGATGAGAAAGATAGAAAATTCAATAAGAAATATGTCGTACTATAACAATATAGTTATAGTCTTACATGATTTAAAGTTACTAAATAGGTCAATAAAATTGATTACTGTTAAAGACCAAAAAATTTATAAAACAAAGAGCCCATACTGGTTTTGCTCATTTTTGATCTGTTTTTAATCTAACTCTTTATAAATTTGTTTTTTTTAGGAGATAACGTATTTTGTAGACTAAACCACCCCCTGTGGAATTTTACAAGTTTATATATGGACGTCTTAATGTTATATTACTCAAATTTTACCGTATTGAAAACAACAATTAACTACCAATATTATATAAATATCTAGACAAAATACGACAAGTATTTTACAAGAGAGGTGATTTAGCCCATAAATATGCGATAATCTAGCTAGATTAGATTAATGGATTAGTGACTCCAGCCAAATTCTGAATAGGAATTCATCGGAGCGGGTCGGCATTAATATCAAAAAAACTATGTATATAAAATTATCAATCATTTGACTATGATTTCATTGGTAACGATAAAAATATTAAGTGCCGCCCATATCCAATTGATAATGATTTGCTTATATGACCTATTTGCAACTCTAACAATAACAATAACAATAAATTACGTACCAATAGCTTGATACGGTATACCTATTAATAGAAATAAATGATTAAAACACTGTATTAGAGAAACTTTTAGGCATTAAATAAAATACAATTTAATCATTACTTCTTTGTGATGTCGAAACCATCCAAATATCTTTTTTAATCCCAACGAGTGGCTCATTATTTGAAGCTGATTTTACAAAATTATTTTCAGCAGTTATCATATAGATTTGCTTTTCACGGTTGAACGTGCTTGGAAGTATTGTACATGAAAGTATCATTCCACTGATAGTTGAACTTCCATTATAAGTCGTGCAGTACTTTGAATTTGTAGGAAATGTTTGACGTAAGTTATCAGATTGATAAATTGATATGTTACCAGTTGATCTGATAACTTGTATGGAAAATGAAATATTGAGAGTGGTTATGTTTGATGAAACTAAAACTGTTGAGTTTAAAGTATTCCTAGCCGGATTAGTATACATGATATTTGGATTTTCGTAACCAGCTATATTTAAAAATTAATGTCAAGTAAATTATATGTATAAAAAAAAAAAAACAAAAATAATAAACTTAAATTAATTTCTAAACATTAACCATCATAATTAATTTTTGAAATATCTTTTGTAATTAAATTCCAATTTGACGAATTTGACGAGTTTTCCGCTGATTTAAATAAGAACCATGCTGTATTATTAGGCATAACTCCGAACTTTATAAGTCCACTACCTACATCCATTGTTTGTTTCAAAGGTAATTCTGGACCATATGATCCGCTTGAATTTACTACATCATAAGATGCTACTTGCTCAAGAGTATTATTAAGACCTTGAATATTAGCGTTCACTCCAGAAATTATTGCCAAAAGTTCTCCAAAAGGAAGAGGTGTTATATCATATTTTGAATCTAGAGGTATTGTGGTATTTGAAGCTCTTCCTAACGCATTTCTATCCAATTCATGGTATACCAAGGATTTTGAATGAAATACTGTTCCCAACGATGAAAAAGAAATTAACCATAAGTCATTTATCGCAACAATATTAGTGGTTATATTAGAGGGAGGTGAATAATTCAATCCGATGATGCAAATATTGCTTGTAGAATTATTAGAAATGAAGCCAGACCGACAGATGAAAGTAGTTTGATTAACTTTATTTTGTAGAGAATCATAAATTTGAATAGGTTCATTGACAATTTTGGTGTCTTCATTGTAAAAACATATACTAGTAGTAAAATATGATTGATTACTGATATAAACTAGATCCTCATGAACGGAACTAAGGAATGATGAGTAAACAATAGCATGAGTTCCATCAATATTGTTGAATAAAGTTACATTTTTTATTGAATATTTTGAAAGTGCTTGAATCGTGCCGCTGTTAATTTGCAAGTTTCTTTCATCATGATTTTGACTGTATATATAATGTGAATAAACTTGATATAAATATAATAAGCATTTAATAATTTTTTGAAAATAATTTGAATGCTTACGGAAAACGAAATTTAATCCATCTGATGGTATTATTAGTAAAAGAAACACCCAAAAATCCAACATCTGGCATATTATCTGTCGTAATTGTCGTGATGCCACCAAGTAAAACATTTCTTTTTTAAAATAAAAAAAAAATTAATTGAAAGTCAACCTATACTCGATAACTAACTGTTTATTAACTTACTCGTTAATAACATTTCCATTTAAATCAATAATTGTTCCATTAGTGCATGGCGCACCAATATTACAAAACATAATCATCATTAGATCTTCGGATAATGGGAAAATTTGAGTTGGTGTATCGTTTGTCAAATTTTTAAAATTATTGAACGTTTTTATTGTTCCATTACGAAAGATAAGTTTAAATTCGGTATTATTTTCTGTATTTTCTGTCAGAATTATGAGTTTTCCATCAGAAAATTGTTTAACATCAGAAATTTTACTATTGGACGATAAAAAAGGTTCGTCAACTCCAGAAATTACAAGAAATCTAGGTGATAAAATTAGGATGAGTACCATAACATATATAACTATTTTTGATATCATGTCTACTTTTGAAATGTTTAACAAAAGATTGTCTATTCCTCTATTCTATTCCTTGCTTATTAAAAATTTAAATTTATTTGTAGTAAAACATTGATTGTAGTTTCTTTATATCTTTTTTGTATTTACAATTATGAAACAAAGGATATTTATTTCAATCTCGGTGATTTGGTGATCTTGTACAAAAAGCAGAATTGTTTGACATCATCGATTATATATTGTAAGAAAGTATATCACATGTCAATCCCCGATTTTCAGATTTGGCTATGTCAATGTTGATTTGGCTAATTAAACATAAGTTGCTTAATTTAGTAATACCGATGATTATTTTGTGACAAAAAGTTATAAATTGACAAAGAAAAAACTATAACATACACTGGATGATTCCATTGGCCATCTTATATTTAGAAATATTGCTATTTATACTCTTACCAATATTAGTATTTATACTCTTACTAAGAAACTATTAGGTACGTACGGTGTTGTAAGAGATCTAGTCGCAGACAATCTACGAGCAGTTCTTATCGGTAGTGGTTTAGAAATATCGTATAGATTTCACTGTCATTACTGTCCGCCTCTAGATTCGGTGATCTAGTTGATAACGTGATTCCAACTCGAAATTAGGCTAAGCCTCAGATCTATGATCAACATGATATAAACTTTATTTTGTGGTTGAGTCGAGGCGAAGTCTTGTTGAGAACAATATTATGATGTCCTTGGTTATTAAATCGGAATGGATGTGTTATAAATTTTCCCAATACTTAAAAATTCTGTTAGATGATAATAATACCGGAGAGGCCCCAAAGTAATCCTTGTAATTGAAAGAGAGAAGGGAATCGATAATTAATAAAGACCACCTAATTGTCCGTAAGATTTTTTTATCAAATATTCCACACTTTCTTTCGAGCTACCTTTGTTTTAGTTGTAGACACATATATACGTTGTAACGGTGAAAAATGGTTCGGGAGTGGAACAGTGGCAGAACGCAGAGTATGAAATGTCACACAACCGAAAAGACAATTTTAATATAAATAATAATAAATCTTTCTCCAAACACCTTAGAAGGCAGGGACCATTGCGTTGGCCATTAATAGCTTGGTTCAATGAAAGTATTAAATTTGGCTGAATATCTTGACTCTACTAGAAAATTAATAATCAATACGTACAATTTAAAAAAAATTTGTAATCTCTGGAATAAAATGAACAAATTCGAACATTGGTATTTTTGAGCTGAGATTTTATAAACTGGTACAACCCAACAGATATATGGTTACATTCACAATAAAACCATTTGTTCCTTAAATTTTCATAACTATAATTAATTATAACAAATTTAATTATTCTCTTATAAAATTATTCACAGTCACGAGACGAGTATACTTCACTCATTTATTCTTATGATTAACAATTTTTATCTACTTTCAAAAGGGTATAAACGGTCGTAAAAACAACCAAATTTCCATATACTGTAACTATTAAGGATGGGAGCATATACGTTTAACGATTTAACTCGATAGTTACTAGAAGATAATTCTGATTTACTCGAATAAAGGTCTCTTCAGCACTACATTAGTTTACTTATTTTCTTTAAGTAAAATCGAAGGGAACTTTTCTACATGTATCTCTCTTTATTGAAGTCAAATTCATTCGTTTATATACATTTGAATTTAATATATGACATGTTAACGTGTTACCTAGCCTATTAACGTGTTATCTAACACATTTACAATGATATTTCTAAGCCTAACACGTTGACGTGCTATCTAGAATTTTCATAATTCTTACTACTTAACACGCATATGTGCTAACACACTATGAAAAAGGGCGATCATATGCTAAGCTCGGATCATTGAATGAATTATAAAAATGGAAATGAAAGTTGTCTATACTAAATAAAGAAAAGATCTATATACGTACGTACGTACTAATCGGGAAATTTGAATCACACTTTCGAATTTGTGACAAATAAATCAAATATTAGGCTGTTCACATCTTTTTGAAATGAAAGTTGTCTATACTAAATAAAGAAAAGATCTATATACGTACGTACGTACTAATCGGGAAATTTGAATCACAATTTCGAATTTGTGACAAATAAACCAAATATTAGGCTGTTCACATCTTTTTGAAAAACATTGTAGTTTTATTGACAAATAAACAAATATTAGGCTGTTCACATCTTTTTGAAAACATTGTAGTTTTATTTAACTTTTTTTTCGCCATCCCCTTAGCAAATATACATTAGAGAAGGGTGCATACTTAAAGAACTTTTATTGTGATCAGATTTTTGTGAACCTTTATGGGGGCTATAACTAAAAAAAACAAAGCGTGCATTTCGAAAATACATATTTATATTTTTTCATTTCTTATGGAACGTTTGTTTAAATCCGCTAATATCAACATATTTATAACGCAATTAAAACATACACATTAACTTATACTTAATAAATTCAATATTAAAATAGTAAAGTCTTAAAGTTTGTAATTTACTATATTTAGAATCCATAATTAATACATTGGTCGGTTTATTATATTTTAGATTGATTTTTATAGTACAATAACTGGTCCATTAACAGTTGGAATGGTGACTTACGGAGCCTTGGTTCAGTTTCATTCTTACTTTTGCTTAATTTTACTTGCTGCTTAACTAAAACATCAAAGGCTCGGAAGTTCGGATTTATTTGCCTTAGGTCGTCAGCCATTTTATGCTGTCCTCCGTAGTTACCCATGAAGTAATTACCTTTACATCAGCTACATTTAGAGTGGCCTTCTTTGGCTAATCCGTTTTCTATTTCTTTACCTTGGCAACGGGGGTAAAGATGATCCTAAATATGGTGTTTCATATAAATTTAGCCAGCTTAACTATATTGGCGATAGTAATCATAAAAATATGCATGATCTACTAATTGACTTTTACTAAAACGCACCTATGGTGTTTTACACCAATGTATATATTATCCCAAAAACTGGCTAATTAATCAGTGTAAAATGCTCTAAGTAAAAATGTTCTACGCCCCTAAAAACCTTTCCCAAACCCTAACACTAACCCTAAGTACTAATGCTAACATGAAATTTTGTACTAAAAATTTTTATATTCAAACCTTAGAAAATTCTAAAAATCATAATAAAAATATAATAGGTGCAAAACCACTATAGATGCGTTCTAATAAATTTGGTACACAGATAAAAAGAAATTAAGGATGGTATTAATGTAAAATATCTTTCCATTTCTTTTTTAATATTATCTTTCAAACTTCAATATCTATCGAGTCCTACGTACTTCAAAATTCTGTTTCGCATGCAGAATTCGATTAACGCTTTAGTACGTTTCTCGTTATCTTGATGATTAATTTTTAAAAGTGCATTGCAATGATTGAGAAAAATGTCCAAATATACTTCTGCCCAAGCATTATATTCTAAATCGAAATATTGCAATGTTAAAGACAATATTTCTGCAAGCTGCATAACTCACATTTTTCTGGAATATCGTTAATCAAGCAGCTTAGCGTGAGAAATTGAATTTTTTGTAAATTATCGATAAGCTCTAGGAATTTTGTATAAAAACCAATACTCAAAAATGCTGAGATATGTAACGTTTGGACAGAAGGACTTTAATGCTTCTGGCACAATTTTTACTCGTTGTAATAATGTGTCAGACTTTTTTAAAATTTGCACCATAATACATTCGTCAATCCGGTAAGCAACTACTTCTAAAGTACTTATATTATTATAATCTAATATTTCCAATGGTATCTTAAAGTTGCAATACCTAATAAGTACCTTGAATTCCGTATTAAAACTTCTTGTAATGTGCTTTTTTGACTCTCTAAAACTGGAATAATATCATGTGTTCTGTAAGAAATTCTATACCAATTAAACGAAATAGCCTAAGTTGCTCTTGTGATCTAATAATGTATATACAGTAAGAGAATGAATAAATTGTACATCATCAAAAAATATGTATATATATTTAAATTTAAGTTCCAAAGCACTAATTATGGTAGTATTTTTTGCCAAGACTTTTAATAATGTAATAGGATTTTCAATATTAACTTAAATATAAATGTTGAAGTCGTGAAAAAAATAGCTCATTTTGTTCTAATGAATTCTGAATTAAGTTAATAATTAGGATCATATAAAATTTAATTTGTGTAAAGTAGCACCACCCAACAAATAATTTATAGCTGTTTTCAAAAAGGTGTTCTCAGATGTAGATCATGTCACGGTGTATACTATTAAAAATTTTCTGCTCCCTTATGATCATCACCCCTCCCCTGTTACTCTATCCCTGCACCATCATGATCCGTTCGATCATCCGTAAACCTTAAACCGTCCCATGATGATGATCGTTCATCCCTTCCTAAATTATGACACCTATACCTACCAACCCCCCTAGCGTCACCACCCTAGAAAATTTCGCTACTAATTCGCCAACCAATCAGATTTCGAGATCAGGTGTAACGCGAAAAAACGCGAAAAATCAACCCAAACCAAAAAATCGTTCATAAATCAACATTTTACGTATGAAACTGCTTACTGCGCACTAACAAAAAGTTTTCCTTATGAAATTTTGGTATTATAAGGACTCTTTCTAACCTAATTTAATAACAGACCCTAACCCTAATTTAACTGCGAAAAATTTTTAGCGGAATTTTTTATGTTGGTGACGCTAGGGTCTTATATACCAACCCTATGTTATTGCCTTATGTGGTAGTTGTATTAAGACGTGCCCCAGATCCCCAATATCTCATACACGCCCGCTGATGATATTAAGTATCTCACGTCCAATTAAGAAGTATAGTCTACACGTCCTTCGAATTGCTCATGTTAACATTAGGCTTTCACGTATTGTCAACAATCTTCTATCCTGAAAGAGTAATAATATAGGAATGTTGAATGGTTATACTTCGGATGTAAGACTTGGATTGGGTAGAGTCACGAAGGGAAAGTTTAATTGGTGTCAAGAGAATTAAAGATTAGTAATATCGGAAGGAAGTTAACCCGATGAATGTCCCGGGAGGGAGGAATTCTAGGTAGACAACATGTATAAAAGACCAATTTAGCTGCCTTGCATGTATCTTAGACTTCGTTCTCATTTTATGAATAAAGATTCTAGCGCGATTCGTATATTGATCCTATTTAATGTTCTCATGTAATGTCTCCTTCGTTTACTATCCTGATAGCTTTAACCGGAGGGTCTGATATCTCCCAACCAGATAGTAACAACGGGAAATCATACGATTTCCCAGATTTCCTTCTTTTTTCAAAATTCACTTTAGTAAACTTTTTAACAATAAAGATTTTCAAAGAATTTCTGAAGATTATTTTTTCCATTATTCTACTTGAAACACCAAACAAAGTTAAAGGTAAAATTTTTAGTAGCCTAATTTTAAAATTTAAATAAATTTTAAAGTCTTCTGCTAAAAGTTAAATTGTAGCATACAGTGAGAATTTGAAATGGCATATAATGTATCTTCTATACAATGGTTATTTTAAAAAAAAACAGATTGGAGAACTTCTATATGTTAGTACAAGTTTAATAAATAAAGTATTCCATTTGTATAAAAAATGTGGAACTGTAGTTAATCCTTGGAGGCAAATACCTGGACAATACAAAACTTTCAATCGCGATAATATGAATTTCTGTATAAGTTTTATTTATACTATTTATTTTTATATTTATTTATATTTTTTATATTTATAATAAATTTTGTAAATGGATATTATGAAGTATTATTATCTAAATTCTGATTAATGTTTTGATTTCCTCTGATTTCCTAATTTTCTCATACTATCAAATCAACCTGATCTCACCTTTTTGAAAATAGCTATAAAATAATTACTCAAAAAAAGGAACAATATAAAAATTAAGTTTGTAAAATTAAAACTTTAGGATTAGGATGTTAAAGATAATTACTTATATATAAATTTCATTTAATTAGTGCTTAATGTTGGGTTTATACAATAGTTTTCTTGTATTTCACTTTTTTTTATCCAGAACAATCACATTTATGTTCATCTTTTACATTTTTCTCTTATTCAATCTTCGTAAAAAAGCCCAGAATTTTTTTTGTTTCTATTTTTTTGTTTTTCTAATTTTATAAAATCTCTTAATTCTTTAATAAGCTGATACTTTTAACAATTTCTTTGTTAAGGGTAGGGTGAACATAGATCATTTATTATATGATTTTAGTAATATATTGAGATTTATATAGAAAATAAAAATAAAACTTTTTACATTTATTATTAATTTAGCCATAATATATAGTACAAGATACTCTTTTTATAATATTAAAATTTTAATAAATATAGTATTTGAAAAAATTATATGTTGTAAAGTTTTAATTATCTGTAGTTCTACAAAAATGATTAATTCTAATTGGTTAAATCTATGTTGTTTACAATCCTTATTGGTTGATCACCTGATTTCATATGATCACAACATAATCAATAATAAAAATAATCTATGGTTGCCCTACTCTTAATATTTACTTTTGCTAATTAGAACTAAATATTGCTTTTTCTTCATTTCTAAAAATTCCTGTTTTTCCAGTTGACCAATTCTTTGCAATATTCAATAATTATTTTTATGTTTTCTTTGAAAAGATTTTCTCTTAATTTTTTGTCTAATTATTTCTTAACTGCTAATTTTTCTTCCAACAATATAATAATTTTTTCAAATGATCAATCAATGCCCAGAAGAAATAGAATCTAACACAGTGAATTTTTTTCACTTGACTTGTTGAATGCATTACAGTATAAATTACTTTTTTGATTTTGGTTAAATGAAAAAGAATTACAAAGAAAATAAAATGAGTTTTTTTTATTTGGCATGACCTTTGATTGCATGAAGGTGAACTGCTAACTTTTTCACAGAACACAACTCAAATAAAGGCCATGCTCATAAGAGAGCTTAAAAAGAGCACTATGAGATTAATAAAAATATTCTGAAAGAGCCAAATAGATTTTTAATTATGAAAGAAGATGCTCACATTCTAGTTCTTATTTATCTCAAATACAAGAAGAAAGATGGAAGTAAAAAAATAGACAAATTGGAAAAAGAAACATTAGATCAATATCAAAGAAATGTTTAGCTTTGTATATAGTGCAATTATTTCTAACAAATCTAGAAAATAGAGGAAAGTCTGAAGCAAAAGATTTGGATATTCTTCTATCATTTGTATAAATTACTTTTTTGATTTTGGTCAAATGAAAAAGGATTATGAAGAAAACAAAGTAAGTCTTTTTTTTTATTTAGTATAACCTTTGATTGCATGAAGGTGAAGTACTAACTTTTTTTTACAGAAAACAACTCAAATGAAGGCCATACTCATAAGAGAGCTTATGAAAGAGCACTACAAAATTAACAAAAACATTCTAAAAGAGACAAATAAATTTTTAATTACAAGAGAAGATGCTCATGTCCTAGTTCTTATTGATTTCAAACACAAAAAGAAAGATAGAAATAAAAAAATATAAACAAATTTAAAAAAGAAACTTTAAAACAATATCAAAGAAATATCTAGCTTTAGGTTTGGATAAGCCCAAAGTGGTATATGGTGCAATTATCTCCAACAAATCTAGAAAATTTGAAGGAAATCCAAAGCAAAAGATTTGGATATTCTTCTATCAAAATCTGATGATGCAGTAATAAGGTTAAAGAAGTTTATTGATACTATAATTAACAAAAAAAAAAGAAGAGGCTATAGTAGAATTTTTGTATCAACAAATACTTGAAAAAGTGACCTTTAATTATTATATACAGTATATAACTATAGTATGCTATAAATAAATTTTTTTTATATTAAATTCTAATTTTGATCTATTTGTCCTCTTTTATAAATTCTTCATGTGGATTCAATAAAATCATCTACTCAAAGCTCATAATGAGATCCAATAATAGGAATTTATCTGGTCTGGTTTTGAACCAATAGACTGCAGTTTGTTATAGAACTGGTCTAAACCAAAAAATTGGATAGCTTTAAGTCTTCAAAACTGACCAGTCTGGACTAACAAAGTCTTAAAACTAGAGACCATAAAAGACTGGGACCACAATATTTATATAGATTAGCATTTTTATCATAGTGAATTTTGCAAAATTACATTTCTTGTATTTTTTTTATATCTAGAAACAAACTCATACAGAAGGGCTAAACTGTATATTTTCACTGTAATATTTAAAATTTTTATTGTCTAAGTTCACTTTTACTGATTTGTCATATGATCTAAACCCAACACAAGGATATAGAATGCCTTTAAAATTGATAATACACAATTCTTTAAAATATTTATAATTATTATAGCTGTTTTCAAAAAGGTGTACTCAGATGTAGATTATAATATCACAGGAAATCTATACAATTTTCTAAATTTTTTACAAAATTTGCTTTAGTAAATTTTGTAACAATAAAGATTTTCAAGGATTTCCTGGAGATTACTTTTTTTACTATTTTACTAAAAATACCAGACAAAGTTAACAGTAAAATTTTAGTAGCTTAATTTTAAAATTTAAATAAATTTTAAAAGCTTCTGCTAAAGTTAAATTGTAAAATGCCTCGAGCATACAGTGAAAATTTGAAATAGCATATAATATATTTTCTATACAATAGTTATTTAAAACAGATTGAAGAACTTCTACAGAGAACCCTCCCTAAATGCATGCTCTTGGGATTAACTTTAATAATGTGCACTTAGAGAACAATAAGAAAAAGTGCATTTATGGAGGTCATCTATATATTTGGGCCCAAATTTAAGCATACATTTAGAGAGGGTGTGCACTTTGGGAGAGTGCACTTAGGGAGAGTTCTTTGAGGACCCCAAAATACACATAGATGGGGTGTCCCCAATTAAAACAGCCCATATTTACATTTTTTTGAAAAATGTGTTTTCGCTAGATTCATATAAATTTTGACATGATTGACTTTTTTTAATTATAAATGAAAGTCAATTGGCATAATAAAAAATCAAGATAATGTAAAAAGAAAAATTACATGAGGCTGCGTAGAGCCAATACGTCACGAGATTATCTGATAGTCACCTGCCATATTTAACCAATCAACATCGTGAAATTTGATTAATCCCGGATCAGTCCGAAAATCAAAACAAGTGATTAAACTCAATTATCTCAAAATAAAATATATGTAAATATGGGCTGTTTTAATTGGGGACACCCCAGATAGGTCAGGTTAATTATAGGGTTACTAAAAAAGGAAAGATCTGCATAAAACTTCAAAAATAAGCAAAAAATTACTATAAATAGAAAAGATCTGCATAAAAAACCTCAAAAATAAGCAAACTCATACCTGTCCTATCTATGTATATTTCGGGGTCCTGTTCTTTGTATATTTTAGTACAAGTTTAATAAATAAAGTATTTTGTTTGTATAAAAAATAGGAACTGTAGTTAATCCTTAGAGGCAAATATCTGGAAGACACCAAACTTCAATCACAATAATATAAATATATACTGTCAAACCTCCATATAGTCACCCTCTATATAGTCACAAAACCAATATAATCACTTTTGTAAGTTTACCAACCTTTTTGCTATAATTTTCACCTCTATATAAGCACATTTGCATTATAATCACTATCACAATTTTTTATTTACCATCTATATAAAACTACCCTACATAATCACATTATTATTATAATATTTTGAATTAATTATTTT
>QKWP01000138.1:467149-484673 GCA_003550325.1 Gigaspora rosea | reverse complement strand
AATTGTTTCTCCTTGATCTATTCCATCTTGTACAGGGTAAGGTAGTGTAAGTCCAAAGTTTGTTATGACTTGGTTAGAGCGATTAGTGAGAAGATCAGTAAGAATTTGAATAAGCTGAGATAGCATTTGGATTCTATAGAGTGCTTTAGTAAAAAGGTCTAAGTTTACAGAATCATAAGCTTTGCTCATTTCCTGTGATAGTATCTATATTTCCCGTTTGTTGCATGTAGAATTCTCAATAAAGTTATTAAGTATATGAATAGGAATATTAGTACTATTGCCAGGTAAAGCAATATAGTTATGAGAATTTAAAATTTTGTGTTTTGTAAATATGCTATTGAGACGATTGGTAAGAATTTTAGTATAAACTTTTTTAATATGTTCAATAAGGCTAATAGGTCGAGAATTGTGTAGGTTGCCATCAAATGTTTGTTTTTTTGAAATTGGAAAAATGCGACTATCTTTCCATTGTTTGGGAATATGTCCAGTAGATAAGCATTTGTTAAAAAGAGTAGTAATAGCTAATAGTGCATTAGGACCAATATGTTTTAGCATTTCATAGCTAATTCCAGATGGTCCACATGCCTTATAGTTAGGTAGTTAATTAATGGTACATGTTATTTTTTCTAATGTTATAGGATCAAGTGCAGTGAAGTACCATTGAGGGTTTACAGATTGTAGTGGTAAGTAGTTATTATACCATTGCTGATTAAAAATTTCTTGGTTGTAAGGCCTGTATGAAGTCCATTGTTGAAAGTGTTGTTGTATATGGCTCTTAATTTGTATAGGGTCTGTAATTAGATCATTGTTTGTTTTGATAGTATCAAAATAAACAGAATCTGTATGGCAGTTGAGAATGCTATTGATTATTTTGTTAGGGTTGGTAAGAAGTCTATCATATCTGTTAGAAATAGCAGTATTGATGTGTTCTCTTAGAAATTTTGCATTTTCAAGAATGTGAGCATTATAAAAGTTTTCCAGATCTGTTTTGTATCTAAGATCCATTGTGCTAAATATTGTTTGTTAGAGGGTGGGAGATTAATTTGAAAATTGTGTTTTTGGTTAATATATTGAATTTTGTTATGAAGATCAGATGGAATAGGCATGTTATTATGCATAAGGTTTTTAGTTTAATATATGATACTGCCAATTGTTTTAAGATCATTATGCAGCTCTGTTGCCTTTGGTGTAAATGTGTGATAAAAGTTGCGGACTATGAATTTTTTGTTAGAGATGATTTGAACTGCTGCCTGAATAATACTAGTTTGGATTTGATGCTATAACTTTTCTAGAGAGCTATCATTATGGGAGGTAGAGGGTATATTATAGGTACTAAGATTGTAATTAATTTGATTTGAAAATTCTTTCCAAGTTTCCTTGGTCATTGCTTTGTAGTTAAAGACTCTGCATTTGCTTCTAGTTTTGTGTCGAAGTTTGTTAGATAGAGCAAAAGGAAAAACCCATTGAGAAAGCAAAATTAAATGATCGCTATTAGTAGATGTAATTGAACTATGAGTTGAAAATTTTGTTAGAAAAGGAACTATTGAATCATGAGCCCAAATATAGTCAATTCTGCTAGAGTATCGACTACTTGTCCAAGTGTGTTCCAAGTTATTAGTATGATCAGCAAGATCATACAATACATATTATTGTTGTGAAGGAAAGAAAAGATTTGAGTTTTGGCTATATTAGATGTTGGGAAAGTAGATGATGCAGTCTCCTAGGATAATGGGATGAATATTGGACAATAAAGCTTGCTGAATCCATTGAATTGTAGCCTGTTGAGTATTATCTCTGTAGATTTGATTTGTGGATAAAAGGTATATAGAGATAATTTTAAATTTAAAGTCATGTTTAAAATAGAGATCAATAGCACCTCCAGGATGGCTTAGTATTTTATAAACATTAGATTTGATAGAGTTGTGTAGCATAATTGTAGTGCCCTCTGCAAAGTTGTCTAAGCTAGACCAGTAATAGGTGAAGTGATTTGTGTTAAGAAATTTGTTAGATTTTTTAGATGAGATTTTGGTCTCTGTAATACCAGTAATGTGTAAGTTATGCTGTAAACAGTATTCCTCCCAAAGTTGCTGCTTGGTAATTGTATTGTAACCCTGGACATTGTGGGTAGCAATATTAAGTTGTAGAGTATGGTTGTTGTTTGATATATAGTTGTTAGTAGTTATTGGATGTTTATTGTTTGCTATATGGTTATTAGTAATTACTGATTCTTCTATTATTTCTGATTTTGTATAGAACTTAGAAGGAGCTGGTGTAGATAGAGAGTCGGTATTTGTAATTAGTGAGCTATCACTAGGTAGTAGAGTAGTAGAAGGTGTGGGGTAAAAGAAGTCATCAATAAAAGTTGGTAATTGAAAATAGTTATTATGACTGGAGCTTAAGTCAGAACTAGTAGATGATTTGAGTTTGAGTTTGTAAAATACATGTAAATAGTCAAAGGGTGAAAAGAAGTGGCCTGGCATGAAATCTTCATATGGCAAATAAATATGTGCTTCCATGAAATAGTAACTAATTCGTGGGTGAGGTTTTATTAAAATTCTAATATATTGATTGGAGTAGTACATAGGGTAGTTTTCTTGAATATATTCTAAAAATGAACCTACAGTTTGTGGTAAGGGAATGGTTTGTAATCTGTGATGATAAAGGAATTTGTTATAGCATGCTTGTGGATCGTATGTTCCAGAAATATCTGAGGTTAGGTTTGTAGTAGTTTCCTCTGCCAAAGAATTTGTATCAGAATCAGTAGTAGTAGTGTCAGTTTCATCTGGTAGCAATTCATCGTCAGAATAAGTTGGTATTAAATTGTTGTTAATGTTAGGGAGTAATATCTCAGAGGGAAATGATGATATGGGTTCTGAGATATTGGGTGTATTGTCTTCTATGGTGCTCACTGTATGCCTGGCTTGCACGGCTCCACAAGATTCAGAGGTCCTCTGATTAAACATTAGAAAACTGTCATTATCTAAATCTTCTGGGTATAGTATTATTTACTATACATATAGTAAAATCATATTACTACATAAAGTAATATATAGTAATATAATATTCTTTAACCCCAGCTCTAATTTATTTTAAATATTTATTTACAGAGACTATGTTAGTTCTGCTTTATATGTATAATCATACAGTCTAACCTTCCAAAACTGGTACACTTGGTAGACTAACTTTATATTAATTTTGAAAAGTATTAGATTTAAAAAAAAAAAAAATTTAAAAAGTGTGTTAAAAAGAAAGAGAAAGGCAAATTAAAAAAATTTCTTTAGAAAAAAAAACCAGCAATGATTTCCAATTTGCTAATTATTGCAGGTTATCGATTTTAAGGTACTATAAATTGAATTCATACTATGCCACTTTGTCAATATATATCTGATTTTCTTGTACTATTTTACTTTTGCTCTGAAAAATGCATATGTTTATAAAAAAACAAAACTGCAAATACAGCATGATACTGGCCCTTTTTGGATTTTTATTTCAAGATCTTGATATTTAAAAAAGCCCAATTCTACAACAATAGCATTTTATATAATGCAGATCTTGTAGTAATAAATACTACATATAGTAATAAATACTATATAAAGTATATTTACTACATGTAATAATATTTACTACATGTAGTAATAAATAATATGTGGTAATAAATATTAAATATAGTAATAAATGTCACAGATCATAATCTAAAATGAAATCTACATCTATACTTAATCTGCTAGCCTTATAAAACCTATTAATACTTGTTTATTATAATTTTTTTTTAAAACTAACCCTAACCCTAAACTTCTAACCCTAAAAAATGCAACCTAAAAAATTTAGTTTTCGAGATTTTATATTATTATTTTATTTTAATCTGGATTTCATTATGATCTGTCACAATAAATACTATATGTAGTAATATAGTAATATTTATTATATGTAGCAATAAATATTATTTGTAGTAATATTTACTACTTGTAGTAATAAAAATTATATATAATAATAATTACTACATGTAATAATATTTACTACATAACTCAGCTCCTGGTATATCAGGAATAGGGTACATGCTTTTTAGAAAGGTAGGACCAAAAACCAAGGCGTATATCTTAAAATTATTCAATACAATCTTAAAGGAGGGAATATACCCTAGAAAGTGAAAAGTCAGTATGATATTTCCTATACCAAAAATAGCAGAATGAGATCTAACTATGCAAAAAATGAAACCTATAATGTTACTGGAAGCTGCTAGAAAAACTTTTGTAAGAATAATACAGACAAGATTGAGTAAAATAATTATAAAAAAACAAATACTTAAGGGGTTAACTTTGCGGGCTCCTAGGAAAGAGTACACAAGAGCCATTACAAATTATAAACAATCTAATTGAAGGCACAAAAGAATATAATAAGGAGTTATGGCTCGTTCTTCTAGATATCAAAAAAGCTTTTGATTCAGTAAATCTCGTGTTCTCAAACCAGCTATGGAAAGAATCTGATTCCCACCGCAATTAACCCACCTCCTAATAGAGCTCTTTGCTAATAGAGAAATTAAGATAATCACGAAGTTTGGTTTAACAGAAAGCCTCAATGCGAAAGAAGAAATAGATCAGGGAGAAGTAATCTTTCCCTTGCTCTGGAGGATATACTTCGACCCATTATTGTCCCTCCTTCGAAAAACAAAATTGGTAGCAAAATTAGAAGTGAAATAGTCTGTAGATTTTAGAAACCAAGTTCGGAAAGAAGGAATAGAGGTAGCAGGCATAGCTTATGCGGACAAATACGATTCTGCAGCAAAATCTCAAGCGGAACTACAAGAAATTGTGGGCATAGTGGAAGAATTTTTCGAAGTTAGCTCAGTGGAATTAAATATGAAGAAAACAGAACTGATAGTGTTTAATAATAAGGAAAAGAATGTCACCCATCACTATTACTTGGTAATAAAAAGGATAAAGTTTTAGTGAAAGGAAACCATGATTTGACAAGATACTTAGAAGTATGGATTGCAGTAAAAGGGGGCAGGAAAAGTATAAAAGCAAGACTTAAACGGGAAGCAGTAGAGCTGTCACACTTAATAAGAGCCAAAGAGATCTTAATAGAGCAAGCCAAGTATATCAATAACAAGATCTTCCTACCAAGAGTAGAGTACAAATTAAATCTTCCTCTTCTCAACAAACAAGAGTGTGACAAGATTCAAAACCCAATGCTTCAGGTCATAAAATGGAAAGCAGAATCGGAAAGGACTATTGCGAACTCTCTCTTTTATAATATGGATATCCTAGGCCTCAAATCCCTATGGCAAAGGCACTAGAAACATTCATTATCAGAATAGTTAATTAGACTGAATAGCCCAAAGCTGTCAGGAAAGTTAACAAGAATTAGACTTAAAATGGCTCAACTAAATCTGTTGTCAACTAATCCGATCTGGCTACTGGATGAAGTGCAAATAAATAAGGAAAATTGGTCTAATAACCTGAATGCTGCAATTTTGAGCACCGCAAAATCATTACAGATTATAGTCGAAAGTCCACTCAACAATAATGACTAGAGTATTCCACTTTCACAAGACCCAGATAAGGAAATTATGAACATTCTCGAAAAAAATGGTTGGCAAGGAAATATAAAATGTATTAAGAAACTTAGAATCTGGAATCTGGAACAAATAGTAGGAAGTAAAAACTCTGTCTCATGTCCTGGCAGCAAATCAAAAGAATTAGAAACTATTCAGCTAAAGGAAAGATACCAAACTGGTTTCGGGCAATAGAGAAACTCACCATAGAAGACTAGAAATCAAGGAAGATTAAACCAGAATACCAAATAACCACAGGTGCAATCTTCTGTACGATCTAGGAAAGAAGGAAATCGAAACGCTCTAAAAAAGAATAGATCCTGGGCACTAAGGGAAATTACAAAAGACCAGTATTAGGTAGAATCACAAGTAAACTCCCAAACTAGCGAGTTGAGGTAATGGAATGGGAAGAAAAAGACAAAGAAAATCAGGACACTAATGCAAGCAGAAAAAAAACAAATCGAATTATAGAAAAAACACTATGCAGCAAGGTTGTTTTGAAACATAAAGAGATAACTAATATCAGCAACTGGGTCAAGAGAGAACCAGGTGGCTGGCATCTTCTAATAAACTTAGATGATCTAAAAGAAACTTCAGGTTTAGACATAGATAGCCAGTGCAATAAAAGTAAAAATGACTTACAAGATATCAAGCAACCTGAAAGTTGGGATGTTATAAGCATAAGGAAAACAGTCGCAAATAAGAAGAAAAGACTAGAACTGGAGGAAGTGTTGCATGAGAACAGAAAATTTAAAAAACTCATTTTCTATATAGACGGCTCACTTGGAAAAACAGGAGAGAACAGTTGTAGAGCACAATATAGTGTAGTTCAATGTAATCTAGAAATAGAGAAATTAGAACAATTAATAGTAGAATTGAAGGGTGGTTCTCCTCGATGAGAGCAGAACTAACAGGAATCCTCTAAACAAGTTTACTTATGCAACCAAAGTAGGTTACCTTGTAAAAACATTAAAATTTTTGACTTTGCAATATAAAATATTTTTTATTAGATAACCTACTTTGGGCGCTTAAGCAAAGTTGTTCAACATGTAATTTTATTTCTATTTAAAATTAAAACACATTTTACAGCCATTTACTAGATGAAAAATGGGGTTGAAGTTAGAAAAAAATTTTTTTCTAAAAAATTTTTAAAAAAATTTTTTTCTAACTTTGACCCCATTTTTTATCTAATAAATGACCAAAAAACGCATTTTGACTTTAAATACAAGTAAAATTACATGTTAAACAAGTTTGCTTAAGTGCCCAAAGTAGATAGGGGCTTCCAGAAATTATGTAATATTTTGTTACTAATAAATTTCAAAATTTTACCCCACCCACCCACATCTAATACACTATTAGCCAATCAAATTTTATATTTTTTAAAATTTATTTTATGGTTTAATTTATAAAATTGATAATAACTATTGTTTTACTGGACCAATTTAGATGATTTAACTACCAAAATGTTCATCTTGCTGAGACGATTCTAATAAACCCAAAATTGTTAAAATCTAACTACAGGGTCCCAAGATCGTTCAACTTTTGTGTAATTTTAATAGTGATTTTTTAGAATCACTAAGTAAATTTCATTAATATTGAATAACTTTTTATCCACTTGCCCATTTTGGATGATTTAACTACCAAAATGTTAATCTTAGTGAGATAATTCTAACAAGCCCAAAATCACTAAATTCCAATTACTGGATCCCAAGATCGATAAAGATTTGTATTGTTGGACAATTATTTAATCAAATTTGATTAAATGATTGTCTAACAATACAAATCCTTATCGATATTGGGATCCAGTGATTGGAATTTAGTGATTTTGGGCCTATTAGAATCTTCTCACTAAGATGAACATTTTGGTAGTTAAATCATGCAAAATGGGGCAGTGGATAAAAGTTATTCAATATTAAAGAAATTTACTTAGTAATTCTAAAAAATCACTATTAAATAACACAAAAGTTGAACAAACTTGGGACCTTGTGATTAGATTTTAATGATTTTGGGCTTGTTAGAATCGTCTCAGCAAGATGAACATTTTGGTAGTTAAATCATCTAAATTGGTCCTGTAGAACAATAGTTATTAATAATTTTATAATTTTATACTTTTTGCTATAATTATAAAAATTTAACCAAAATTATAATTATAACCTGATATTTTTAGAACTCCACCCACCCACTAAAAAATTACATAATTTCTGGAAGCCCGTTTATCTAATAAAAAAAGTTTTATATTGCAAAGTTAAAAATTTTAACATTTTTATATAGACAACCCATTTTTCTTTAAAATAATCTACTTCGTTCGCATAAGTAAAGTTGTTTAGGGCATGATTTTACATATACTCATTATCTTAAAATTAGAAAATATTTGTTTTTAGCGAAGTTATATTTTTATTTTGTGCAAAAATGGCAGAATTGTGCTTGGCAGGAAAGGTTTTTTATTCACCTTCTTTTGCTCTATATAATCGCGAAATTTAATTTTAAGTTAATATATAGGTTGAAAAATATCATTGCTTCAAAGTTTATAGTAAATTCCATATATATAAAATTTATATCTAATATTGTATAACAAATCAGATGACTGTTATACTAACATAAAATTTTATACATTTATTAAACAAGCTACGTATTATAAATACTTTAATATGATTTATTTTACCTGAACTACAACACATATAAGGTGAGTATGGGTATTATAGCGCAGCTAACTTTTATAGCTGGTATCACAAGATCTAAGGATCAAAATCAAACGTTTTTGGTATCCTTTGATTCATCACATCAAGATAAATCAAATAGTACCATAATCATTCGATTCTAATCACTAGATCACACATTATTGCAAATTAAAATAAAAGCTAAAAAATTAACAAATTATTATATAGTCAACTCTTTCTAATCTGAACTGCTGGGACTGCTTTTTTTTACTATCTAAAAATTTGGAAAAGTTCAGTTTTTAAAAAGTTTTATATGGCTTATCCGAACTTTATAATAAAATTTACAAATGTTCTAAGAGATTTTATTCGATTTAAAGAGAGTTTAATAGTGTTCAGTTTAGAGAGGTTCGGATTAGAGCGAGGCGACTGTATGTGTACCAATTATGACGCACATGTAATATATTGTGATCTAGTAATCAGAATCGAATGATTTTGGTACTATTCGATCCGTCGCAATGAGACGAGTTGAATGGTACCAAAATCATTTTATTCCAATCACCATTTCACAAGTTATAAGCAATAAAAGATTAAATTTTAAAAGACTTAATAAAAAATTTTCTAACAATGCATCAAAATTATTTTTTTAAATAAATTGACTTTATTAATAAGACAATTTTATTCATCATTATATCTTCTGCTTATCTCTAAATATTCATAAAAATCAAATAATTTTTTATTAATTGATTTTTATAAAATAAGTTTTTGTAACCAAAAAATCTATTGTGATACAATAAGTTTTTTTACAAATAACTATTAGTAAAAAATTATCCAATTTTTATGAAAATTTAGAGATAAGTAGAATTTGTTATGATGAACAAAATTGTCTAATAATGAAGATCGATTTACTTAATAAAAAAAGCTACTATCAACATTCTACGATTAGGTTTTATTAAAGTTTAAAAATTAAAAATTTTATTTATTTATTTAGGCATCAATATTTTGTGATCCAGTGATCAGAATCGGATGATTTTACTACCTTCCGATTTGTCTTATCGAGATGAATCAAATAGTAGTAAAATCATCTAATTTATAATTACTGAATCACAAGATATCACGTGTGCATTATAATTGGTAGTGCGCTATAATACCTATATCTACTCTACATATAATATATTAAACTACCTCTAATATGTAGTATAATAAGTACAATAGTATAGTTTAATTATAGTAGTATAAAAGGACCCTGAAATATATATAAATAGGTCAGGTATTAGTTTGCTTATTTTGGGGATCTGTTAAAGCCAGGTACCATCATGTGATCTGGTGATCATTGGCGTTCTGATAGCCGGCCTCCGGAGCCAACTTTATCACGTGATAAACTAATCACCTGAAAATCACGTCAGGTGATTCTAACAGTGAGACAGCCCTGTTTGGTTGGCAAATTGTGCCCCAAACTCTTGTAAGCAAACCCGATTTAATTGCAATAAATTGCAATTTCTTTGAACTAATTATTGCGGTTTGCGAAAATGTGAAATTTGCTGGTCAAAAAAAAAAAAGAAATCGATTTCATCGATTTCTTTTTTTTTTTATTGATTAGCAAATTTCACATAATTGATTGGTGGCGCAGGTAATTTAAAGAGTGTCGGGAATAACATTTATTTAGCAAAAAATATTATGTAAATATAACGATTTAAATTTTTCGGTAGGTCTAGGTAAAATTTTATTTATTTTTTTTTAATTAAAAGTTTTTGCAAACTATAAAATTCTCTTTTCTATTTCTGAAAAACGGAATTTAAACAAAATTTTAATTTTTGAATAAATTCAGCCTTCTCATTTTCATCGCCATTTTCCTCTATACTCCAATACTGATCACGGATCCTTTCCATTAGCTCATTAACGGTAAGTTTTCTATTCGTTGCTGCTCTTTCAGTTTTGTCCTTTTCAAAAGGTTCTAAACTTACTAACTCGCGATGCTCAAAAATTTCAAACCCACTTTCATCAAACATTTGTTGAAAATTTCTCTAAGCATTAGCCGTCAGCAATTTCCTGGGACCATACGTTTGCTCGTGGAAAATATGCTTGCAAGGAAATATATATTTTCAAAAAAAAAGGCAGTAACATTCAAGTACCATCAACCGGGCAATGCTTTCCCTTTTTCTATTTTACTCTCAACAGCAAAAACTTCACCAACTATTAATTTTTGAATCGGAAAGGGAAATTTGTAAATCTCCTGAATTATTTTATCATCGATACCAGGGGCAGAAATTTTTTTAACACGAAATTCGAATGCGATAAAATCTGAATCTGAATGCCTTTTCAAATCAAGTGCAATAATGTTATTATATGCACCGATTAAACCATAATGAGGGGAAGTCATTCTCTTTAACTCGCTGTGGTATGATTCCAAAGCATTCGTCGATGTTACTGTCAAAAGTAACGGAGAATGTTGGTGCGCCCACAACGCCCAATGGTGTGTATTTTTCAAATAGTACCTTGAAATATATCTTTTAATAGCAGGAATGGCACTTTCATTAATTGATTTTTGGACAAGCATCTCACAACTGAACTTTGTTTGCTTGTGCATGGCTTGGATCATCTTGCTTCTAGTTTCCGATTCGTAGATTTTATTCATCCAAGTCTGCATAACATGTACAGTGCAAAGAACCACCTTGCATTCCTGCTCGCCTTTTTGAAGACCTGGGAAAGCCGTCATAATACTTTTGGCTTCTACGCTGCTCTGGTCTGATAAAAAATATCGAGGCTTCCAGGAGCTACAAAACTGCCACATTATTACCACCGCTTCTGCAACTGTATCGCTGTCTTCATTACTAACGAAAAAATGTCCACCGACATCCCAACAACCATATCCATCCCGAACATATAGCGTAAACAAATGCTAGTCATATTTATTGGTCTTGTGTGTGGAGTCGATCAGAGTAAGCCATCCATGCCATTGAAGTTTTTCGAGTTGGTTTGGATGCGCGAAAACAAAGCCACGAGTAGATTGGTGCTGGATTCGGAATGATTCAACATGATACTCTTCTTTTTCTAAATAAGAAACCGCATCAGGAATATCTTGTGTTAGGGTAGAGGCACCAACAAAATGAGTATTTAGAGGTCCACGAACTTTATACTTTATATTGGCAACCTCCCTCCATTTTAGCTCTTTTACGCTCGTACTAAGATCCAGCTTTTTAGTGGCATACTCTTTAACCGCATTAACTATTGCAGGAGCGGGATAATTTTTAACTGCCTCTTTTTCTACCAAAGCCCAGACTGCTTGGGACTGCTTTAATCTTTCACTTTCTTCTAGGTCATGAGTATGGTCAGGAGAACTTGGGATACGTTCAACATGCACTTTCTTTTCGGTAACCAGCCACATTACTTATATTTTTGCAGAACATAAGTTCGTCTCTCGAACTTTTGTTTTTCATCGTTTCTCACTTGGAACACCTTCTTTGCGTGTGCTTGATTTGAAAGGCTTGTTAAAATGGCATACGAAGGTTTTCCAAGAATTTCCATTGACATGATTTTTGTAATTAAATTTTATCCAAACGTTCGTTACTAAAGGCCACCACTCGGCGTCAAATTCTTCCATTGGCACTTCGAATAGTTGCTGAACGTTAAAAAGCAATGTGCGCCGTTGGTTGGGTGTTAAACTTGTTGTTGAGCTAATTGCAATGGTGTTCGTCATTACGGTTTGTTTAGTAAATATTTGTAGAAGACCGGGTGTTTGCTATGAAAGGTCTTGCACAAGGTTCTCATCTGTGTTAGAAAATATATATCGAACCTGAGAGGAGTTTTCTTTATCGGAGGTACTCATTTTTTTTTGAAGCGCAAAACCTAATTTTTTTGTTTTTTTTTCGTTTGTTGTTGTAGCGCGAAGTCTATATAATTTTTTTTTTAGTTTTATTTCGCGAGAGTACTTAGCTTAGTTTTCTCATGGTATTTTTTTTTACGAAAGTTTGTAGGAAGTTGTACATTTCCGTCACAATCACATTTGTCTAGCGAAAGTTTCGCTTGTTCTTGTTGATTATCAGACATAATCTTGTTAAACGTAATCTATTTTATATCAAGAAATTTCTTGAATTTAATTGGCCGTCGTCTTCTTATTTAATTTCTTCGGCTTCCTGATGTCAGCCCGATGACCGTTGGATCACATGATGGTATCTGGCTTTAACGGTTCCCTTATTTTGGGTATTTTTATACAGATCTTTTCTATTTATAGTATTTTTTGCTTATTTTTGAGGTTTTTTGCAGATTTTTCTATTTTGGTAATTTTATAATTAACCTGTCCTATCTATATTTATTTTGAGGTCCTAGTATAGACTACAGAGTAGTAAAATATTAAATATAATATGTTTTTAGTAAAATTTAATGGTTGAAAAATATAATAAAATCCTTTAGTATTAAAAACACTTTACTTTTATTAATTATAAATTCAATTTTTTTGCATATTTCGCATATTGAAGAAGTTTTAATTAATTTGATTAGCCAATAATCACATTTGGATTTACATTAATTAGCTAATCACACAAATGTTATAACTTATAATTTTTTGTAAAAATACAAGTTTCCTCTATGTTATATAGGTTACAAGGATATAAAAATAGCCAAATATGCAATATATGGACAGGTTAATCAGGATAAGCCAGGACCCCGAAATATATATAGATAGGTCAGGTATGAGTTTGCTTATTTTTGAGGTTTTTTATACAGATCTTTTCCATTTATAGTAATTTTTTTGCTTATTTTTGAAGTTTTTCTGCAGATCTTTTTTTTTTTAGTAACCCTATAACTAACCTGACCTATTATGTATATTTCAGGGTTCTGATAAGCTCAATATAAAGTTCAAAAAGTTAACAGATATCATATAAACAATCCAAATAATTAACAGAACTCATCATACAGAATTCAAATTATAATAAGCCAATATGAAGATACAAGTCAATTCAGTTTGTAATTGAGTCTTGCAAGGTTTATTAAAGTTAGAGTTGAATTCAAAGGATAAGTATAATTTTTTATTTACATTAAGAGTCAAATAGATTAATTAACTATAAGGAAGGTAATTCTTTATTTAATAACAATAGCCTGGCCTTGAACTTGAGGCCTTAATATACATTTAAAAGTCTATATTTACTTATTATTACTATATTACTTAGTCACAACTTATGTTGTCACTATGATAGCTTATAGCTTTTGGTTGATTATGCAGCTTCTACTACATTAACATATGGGCTTTTTGAACTTTCATTGCCTATCAAGTTTAAACGACTACATTCACCTATGCCTTAATATGGCTAAAATGATATTCATATACTTAAGCTACCAAACCACCTCTTGTTACTATTTTAGTATAAATTATTTACATCGGGGAATAATACAGATAAGGAAATTGTTTACAATTTGAAAATTAAATTTTTAATTCACTTTAATGATTATGTTTCAAGAAAATGCATCATAATTAGTATAATTATTTAAATTCTTTTTACTTTAATAATTATTAGATTTTTCAACTATATTTTGTTTCAGAAAAGTAAATCAAATAGATTACATCTAGTAAAAATATGAATAGAAACATACTCTTAACTGGTACACATAATTGTACTAGTTCTGCACGGCATCTAGAATAGGGGCATAAGGGTATAGGCATGATTTTTTATATGCCTATATATATATATATATAAATAAAATTTTAAATATATATAAATAAAATTTTAAATATATATAAATAAAATTTTAAATATATATAAATAAATTTTTAAATATATATAAATATATAAGAAATAATCTAACCTTTATTATTAATTTTTATTTTATTAAATATAATTTCAATATATTGATTATTTTATAAATAAAGTTATTTTTATTTGGTTAAGTTTTTTTAAAATAAAGTTAATATTAGTTTTTTATAATTATTATTAAAAATATTATTTATAATATAAAATAAGAAAATATTATTTTAACACTAAGTATTATTCTATATATAATAAATAAATTTGGTATAACAAGTAAATAAAACCAACTTTAATCAAAACAAAAATTAAAATTTTTTAATAGTAGGATAAGAGTAATAATAAAAGATTAGAATTAAATAATATTTATAGTAAAATATAACAAAAAAATTGTTTATTAAAGCCCAAAAAAATATTTTTTAAATAAAATTTAAGATATAACTAATTTTTATTTTTGTTATACAAACTAATCTGATGTACCTAATCTTAGCTTTTAATTGGTTAAAAATGCCCTAGTACTACATATTATAGTACTATAAATTAAATAATTTAAATTTTTTAGTTTTTAAAAAAATAAATATTTTTGAATATGCCCATGGGCATGCCTCAAGCTCTGTTTTATGCCCATATTAGGCATAGCAAAATTTGTTTATGCCTCACCCTAACTGCATTACATGCTGCACAGCTATCTTATTTTTTTATTATATATACAATCGTTATTCGTTAAGTAAAACAATTTGAGCACACTTGAGCTTGTGATTGTACTTGAATAGCACAATGATGCTCAGTATCATCTACAATCAGTTGAAATTTGTGAAGCCAAAAATTACCAAAAAAAGATATTTAAAAGAAAATTAATTACCAAAAAGTGTCATCAATCCAACTAAAATTTCACCAGAAAAGTAATATAAAAATAGCACAAAGCGCTAACAATTATTTCTAAGTGCTAACTATCTAATTCTCGAGACAAATTTACTGCTTTCATTAAGTCTTGTATTAAAAATTACTTCTAAAATGTTCAGAAATAATAAGACCAATTGCAATTCAGTTAATACTAAAGCTTCATTATTCCACCAAAATACATAAAGGCTTATGGGATCTGGTACTCTTTGTCTTATATGAAGAAAGATAATTTGGCATAATATTTGGTTATTAACTGCTTTTCCATATATAATGATAGTTATAAAATTATTAAAATATGCAATTTGTAATCTAATTTGTAGTAATTTTAACTCAGAAACTATAGACATCATGTGCTCAGAAAATCTTACAATGCAGTCATCAACAATATATAATTTGAGATTACCGGGTTCTTCAATATTGTCTGGGATTTTTTCTAATATCATTAAATTATTTTGAAAATGCTTTTATATTTATTAATCTGTTCCATGAAGTATATTAAAAAAGGAGCCTTCAAACCATGAATATTATCTGTTATAGAATCTTGAAATATACATAAATAGGTCAGGTTAATTATAGGGTTACTAAAAAAGGAAAAATCTGCAGAAAAACTTTAAAAATAAGCAAAAAAAAACTATAAATAGAAAAAAATCTGAATAAAAAACCTCAAAAATAAGTAAACACCTATCTATGTATATTTCAGGGTCCTTTTGTTATCATATAGGGCATTTTTAGATTCTCAATATTAATTATCTTATTATTTATAATTATTGTCAAAAAGAAAATAAATTAGATTCAACATTTTATTCTTATGGCTGTCCTCATTCTTATTCTTGTCTTCCTTTTCAAATAAACTATTACTATCAAGGATTAAAAGTCTTGATAACTTTTCTAAAGCAAATAAAAGTTAAGCTACAGGTTTTCTAACCTGGTTAGAATATATATTTGTAAAGCAATTGAGAACAAAGAATACAGGTATAAAATCTCTTTTGTTTATCATGGCTTCTAATTGCCAATCTTTGAATCAATTGTCATGTAACTATCCAAGTGTTCTGGTTTTCATTCAATTCATAAATCTTATGAGCTAGTAATCTACAAAATGATAAAATAAATTGTTTTCAAGTAATCATAAGAAATAGTGCAAAAAAAGATATAAAGAACAAAACTATTTATGCAATATAATCAGCTAATTCACAAGATAACAGAAATTCTATACAAGCAAACACTATAACAATTCATGATTAAGCACTTTCTCAAACGTATATTCAGTTTTTAGAGCATTTATCATATTCTTATCTAAATAAGCTAGAAGAGGATATTCTTAAGAGATTAAGGTTTCTATATTAAATAGATCCTATCTATACATGAAATTAAATAGTGATATTGTAGAAGTTGTATTTTTTTTTCAAATAAAGAATTATACTAACATGTTTAACTTGTATGGTAAAGCATTTGTTTTCTATAAATTTATTTTTGTATTGTTCAATTATGAATTTGGCATGTTTAATACATTCTGAATTTGCTACATCTAAATCATATTGTAAAATTAAAATGTCATTCTCGGACTCTAACCAGAAGTTCTTAATATATTATTGAAATTGTTTCTCACTCTTAAATGTTGAGAACTTATCAATTTGACATTTTAGAATATTATTTAAAGAGGATTTAATATCAGTGCTAATATTCAAGAATGTATAAACAATTATATTAAAACTTTGTGATTTTGTTGCATCTTCTAGTAATGATTTGATATAGCCAGGAAAATCTTCGTAATATTGTTAAAAGTAAAAATTATACCAATAATCTATTTCTTCACTACTTAATATCATGTTTTTTGAATATATAATTCCATCTAATAAAGCTATACCTATCAATTGTTTTTTGCACTTGTGCAAAATGGTCATTTCATCTTTTAATTCTGGGTTGTTGCTATTGTAAATTACTAAACTTTGCAAAGTTTATCAAATTCAATAAACATGTCATTCTCATTAAATTTTGACATAGCCTCATATTCTATATTTAAGAGTATTGATATCCGCATTGACCATTTTACAAGTTTATTTAATAGCCATTTTTTACTGTAATCTATCATATCATTGATAGTTATTTTTTGTTTTTTGAATTGGTTTAATAATGATAGGTCTGATTAATCCACGTTCTTTTTGTCAAGAACTAATATACAACAAAAGTTTTTATGAATGCAGACCATAGAATTTGAATAAGCTCCTAGTGCAATATGTGTATAAAATATTTGATCTCTGTTTTTTTCTATAGTTATATAATTTTGGTCCATAAATCATCAAGACTTCCTTTAATTGGTGATCCATAGTCAACCAGAGAGTCATCATAGTAAAAAGTGACTCAGATTACTATATAAATTTACTATAGTGCGAATGTGGCGTGCACATATTTAAAACTTTTTTTATACTAAGTTAATCATCTTTTTGGCTTAAAAGACTTTTGTAAAGCTCATTAAAACGCATCTAATGGTGGTTAGAGCATCAAAATCGGCTTGGTAGATGCCAAGATATCTTTAAAAACCCTTTCTTTTACTATGTAAATTTTCTTGCAAATAATAGTATTGTTTGCAAGAAAATTTACATAGTAAAAGAAAGGTTTTTTAAAGATATCTTGGCATCCACCAAGCCGATTTTGATGCTCTAACCACCATTAGATGC
>QKWP01000138.1:413115-466201 GCA_003550325.1 Gigaspora rosea | reverse complement strand
TCATTTAACCAAAACAACCTACATATATATAATCTTTGAAAATTAGCACAAAATCATGAATAAATTTTGATAGGCAAGTCCGTTTTTAATGATTTTACTACCTAAATGTCTGCCTTGAAGAGATGATTCCAATGAGCCAAAAATCGTTAAAATCCAATTACAGGATCACAAGATCGTTAAAGATTTTCTTATTATTTTTGATAGAAATTAGATTAGTTAAACTTATTAATTTTTATCCAAAGTGATACAAAAATCTTAATGATCTTGTGATCCCGTGACTGGATTTTAACAATTTTGGGCTCATTGGGTTGGAACCATCTCTTCAAGGCGGACATTTTGGTAGTAAAATCATCAAAAACGGACTTGCCTATCAAAATTTATTCATGATTTTGTGCTAATTTTCAAAGATTATATATATGTAGGTTGTTTTGGTTAAATGATAATATCTTGTGAACTATCAGTCAGAATCACATGATTCTGATCAGCAGTTCGTAAGATATCGTTAGTGTGCCAAATTAGGCACTGCGCCAAATTAGGCATATCTACCTTATACGTCAAAATATTTATGATTGAATTACTTTTCCTAATAATCATTAAATGACGTGTGTTTTTATCTTTCAGGCTAGCTTTATAAAATGTTCAATTAAATAATTATTAAAATTATCAACAAACTATGAAGTGCTTTTATAACTTTACTAAAGTGAGTTTTATAAAGTTCATCTATCTGATTAGTTCCTCCAAAGTTTCTTGCTAATGTCAATAGTGCAAACTATAATAGAATAATCAGATCAGAATATATTCTCACTTTAATGTGAAGATTTATACGTCAATATTTAAAGGCAAATTTTCATAATATTAAAAAATACCTCTTTATTACCAAGGCTTTTAACCAAGAAATAATAATCTTTAAGTCTATAAAAGTTATTAATTGATTGAGTTTTCTTGTATTCAATATAAGATTCTGCTAAAGTGCTAAAGTTTTAATTTGAGATTCAGTGCTCTCTTCCAATAATAGTCTTGTTGTGTAGATAAGATTCTGGATTTCAAGAGTTGGTCTAAAAATAATATTATTTGAATTATTTTTAATTTAAATGTTAAGCTTACAATTTATGAAAAAAAATATCTACAAACCTCTGTACTAGTAAAGTTCTGCTTGACTTAGAATTATCAAGTCTTCAATTGCTTATTCCAATAATAGCAACTTTAGAAAGTTCTGTAGGATAATTTGGTTCTATAAAGAATATTAAACTTTTAATATATTATGAGGACTTTTTTTAGCTAAACCGACTAGTTAAGAGGCAAAAAGAATATTATATAAATAATAAAGTTAAATATAGTATTTATAAAAAATAAATAATAAAATAAAAAATATTAAGTATTTACTTACATCAAGCAAAACAACAGTGATTAATGGAAATTCCTTTGAATTTTCTTTTTGGTAATTGTGTGCTTTATTGAATACTATTACAATGCCATCAGATGTTGAAGATGATGATCCTTGATGATGAACTAAATATACCTATAAAATGTAAGCAATTCATGAAAACTAATTTCTAAGCAAAATATTATTATTTTTTCTAGTTTAATTTCGCTTACTTGAGGAAGAGTTTTTAAGTAGAGGTCACCAGAATCGTAGCCACATAGACTTTGACTAACTAGATGAACTACCAAAGATTTTGATGCACTAGATCATTAAGGAAGAAACCATACCATTAATATATATATATATTTACAAAATAATAAATATTAATGATGACTTACCCTAGAATACCAATGGTAAACTGTAGATTATGGGTGTTAATATGCATACAGTATTACAAGCACATTCTCAAGAAGAGCAAAGTTCTCAGCAACCATCTCTGGCTTTGTCATGCATTTCATAAAATCTTTCTGCTCCACTTGAACCATCTTTTTAAAAGTTTTAGGATTTATATTTATTTCACTTTCCTTAAAATTTTCAAAAATTTCACATATTTTGTCCTATTATAAATCATATTACAGTACTTTTTATGAACTTTGCAGCAAAGACTTAATGCTAAAATATAGGATTTTATAATATTTATATTTGGTCCCATGTGAGAAATTTTAGATAGGACTTTATTCTGTTTTTCAAATATTTTTTGATGTTTACTAAGACTTTAGAAAAAATTTCAAATATTATTATTGCTCTTTTTACATCATGCAAGCTGACGCTATTCAAAATTTTTATACAAATTGGATAACTTTTTATTAGTACAGCTTTTATTTTACATATTAACGAATATTGCTAAAAAAATTTGTAATTTTTTTTAAAGAAATATGAAATAAAAAAATATATTATATTAACTGATTTATATAAAAATTTTAGAGTAAATGTATTTTGTTCTTCTAAACAACATTTATTATTGCATAATAATCGATTTGCATAGTATTATTTTGACTAATGATTGTATATAAAAATTTTTTTAAAAAATTTTATATACAATTATTGATTATTGCTATATATATTATACAATAATTAAAGTTGTTTATAAGAATAAAATACACCTACTCTAAAATTTTTATACAAATCAGATAACTTTTTATTAGTACAGTTTTTCATTTTATATATTAATGACTATAGCTAAAAAATTTGTAATTTTTTTTAAGAAACATAAAATAAAAAAATGTATTAATGAAATATCAACTGATTTACATGAAAATTTAGAATAAATGTATTTTGTTCTTCTGGAACAACATTTATTATTGCATAATAATCAATTTGCATAGTATTATTTTGACTTTTATATATAGCAACAATCAATAATCATATATAAAAATTTTTTAAAATTTATTTTAAAAAATTTTTATATACAGTGGAATTTATATATATAATTCAAAAAATTTGATATTTATATATAAAAAAACATAACCAAATTTGAATTTATTAACAAAAATTTAAATGTTATTAATTAATTTTAAAATTGTATTAAGTTTTTTTTGCATTTTTATTGGATAATTAGATTACACTGCATATAAAAAATTGGTGCATAATATAAAATATATTGCCTTTAGGTGAATTACACTGTATTATCATTGATTGTTGCTATATATTAAAGTCAAAATAACACTATACAGATTGATTATTGCAATAATAAATGTTGTTCAGAAGAATAAAATACATTTACCCTAAAATTTTCATGTAAATCATTTTATTAATATGTTTTTATTTTACATTTCTTCAAAAAAAATTACAAATTTTTTAGCTATATTCATTAATATGTAAAATAAAAAACTGTACTAATAAAAAGTTATCTGATTTGTGTAAAATTTTTAGAGTAGGTGTATTTTATTCTTCTGAACAACTTTAATTATTGTCACAGATCATAATTTAAAATGAAATCTACATTTTCTATTTAACCTGCTAGCCTTCTAAAACCCACTAATACTTGTTTATTATATATATATTTTTTAAAGTAATCTAGAGTTAATACTTCTATCCGGATATATTTTTTATATTCGAATTTATCCGGTTTTAACATAGTATATATCCGGATTTAAATTTAAATCCAGATTTATTTATATCTGGATATAAAAACACTATATCACATTATATCACATGACATAGTATATATCCGGATATATAAATCCGGATAGAGGTGTTAACTCTAAACTAATCCTAACCCTAAACCTCTAACCCTAAAAAATGTACCCCCAAAAAATTTAGTTTTTGAGATTTTATACTATAATTTCATTTTAATCTGGATTTCATTATAATCTGCTACAATTATTGCATAAAAGCTGATTTAATTAGTAAAATTGTGACTTAACTATATAACCACTATCTATAATTATAAGCATGGGGACTTTCTCAAATTTCGGAAAAGCTCGGGTTTATCATGTGGGAATTGGCCAATCAGCAGCAATCTCCCTATGCATATGACACACTGTTGATTAGACAATCATTGAACATAGTGAATATTCTCAAATTCTAAAAATTTTGAAGAAACCTTTTGTATCCAGGTACTAGCTAACACGACATGTTATTTTAGTGTGCACATCACAATCACTAGCAAATCAATCAAGCCTACACACCTAAACCTCGTTTTTCTAGTTGTTAAACGATCTTTAATAATAAAAATTTGTATTAAATAGACTATCAAAATACTTATACATACTATTAAGTAATATACACATAATAAAATAATATAAACTTATTTGCAGGCCAGTTAACATTTTAAATATAGTTTTGTAGTTTTGGCTTAGTAGTAAGTGATATATTTATTTGACTAAAAAAATCCATTTTTAATTTTAGAAGTTTTTAATACAATAATCGAATTCCTATTTCTACTTAACATCTTGGTTTAGCAAAAAGGCCTAAATATAAAACGATAATAATAGTCAGTGAATTGGATGAACTAAACAAAAAAAACCCACGAAATCAGACATATTGAAGAAACAACAACAAAAGAAAAAATTGCAAATAACTGTTGTTTGAGAGGAGACCGTCCCAAATTAGGAAATAGTCAGGACGATCATTACACAATTCATTAAAGTTTTTTTATACAGTTTACAATACTCTTTTCGTGAGGTCATCGTGGCTTATTCGCATTATGAAACGTGATAAATTAGTATACAAACTTGTGGCTTTCGTATTGTACTTTAATAAAATAGTTGGATTCAAGATGATTTACCGGATATTTATATTACGATTTATGTATTTATAAGTTATAATATAAATATCCGGTGAATCATCTTGAATCCAACTATTTTATTAAAGTACAATACGAAAGCCACAAGTTTGTATACTAATTTATCACGTTTCATAATGCGAATAGCCACGATGACCTCACGAAAAGAGTATTGTAAACTGTATAAAAAAACTTTAATGAATTGTGTAATGATCATCCTGACTATTTCCTAATTTGGGACGGTCTCCCCTGAAAACTGTTGTAGCTTAAATAATTAAGCAAAGCGTTACCTGGACTAAAAAAAAGAAACTTCGTGATAATAAGAATTGTAGAATAAATATAACATAGTAATTTTCTTTCTTTCACGTTGGTTACGGTTTGTTCGACACATCTTAAACTTCAACTACTTTCAAATTTAAAAAAGGATCTAGAAAAAAGAACATTCTGGCAAGTTAGAACATCACTGAACTTCTACTAAGCGTTGTTATTATCTGTATATAATATTTCTATTGATTACAGACCTCCTCATTATGGCATGATGCAACATGATGCAACTTGATTTCCTATAGAGACGTTCACTACGAAGTTATTCAATTAGTGGAATAGTGCACTGATACTAGTTTTTTTCATAAGTTTGCTTATACGCGAAGTTCCGGTTTTACTAGTCTATGCAATATAAATACTCGTGTAATGTAGATCCCAGAAATCATCGGAATCGAATGTCCCCCATGCTATAATTATATATAAAATTTTTAAAAAATACCTCTATTAAATCACTTTTTTATATCAATTATAATTTGTGCTTATATAGAGGTAACCTTTATACAGTTACACTTTTTTATAATCACTGTATTGGTTTGTGCCCAACTGAGTGATTATATAGGAGGATGACTGTAATTTAAAATAAAAATCACAATAATTCCAATACTAACTAAACTACTGTATATACTGCACTGTCAAGTTTTATATAGTAAAAATCAATACAAATTAACTCGATTTTAATAACATACCATGGAAAGAACAACGCATCCACTTATTTGCGCGGGTAATACAAGCTCCTGGAGAGGAAATAGCCAATTGAAGAGTGCAAATTTTGACTATTACGGATCATCCCGACGAAAAATTCGGACACGCGTAAAAGAAGAAAAAAGCGAAAATACGCAAAAACTAATGTTTAAATCGATCTTAAAAATGACGGGAATGAAATTTTACTTATATTAAACATCACTCTAACCTATAACCAGTTTATTTACAAAATCGGATTTCATTGTTTGGTTTGTGTTACCCGCGCAAATAAGTAAACAGAACAAGTAGGTTCTATAAAATTTTTTTTTGCAGTGTCTTATAATAGAAAACATAATAACTCTATACCAACCAACTTAGCCACTATGCATACTGCATTAGCAAGTAAATTCTATAACAGAATTTGTATGGTAACTTATGATAGAAGTCACAAAAATTTAATACAAACTAACTTGATTTTATTTCTCTTTGCAACCTCGATCATTTTTCATGTCATGCCATAAATCAGAAATCATTTTATGATTACCAATCTCTAATGTATACCTTGAATTTTTAAAAGACATGGGTAAATTTAAAGTACTAAAAATTTACTATACCCTGGAGATGAGTAATCCAAATAATGATTTCTGTTTTACTACATGATATAAAAAATGATCGTGGCTCACAGAATTTTGCAAGGAGTAATAATTAATAGTTATCCAGTAACTTACAACGATAGTGTCTAATAACAATTTTATTATTCGGCAACTATATAGTTTCTGTCAAATAATAAATTTGTTTGATAGATGAATCATTAGTAAGCTGCCGAATAATTACATGCTGTTGTAACAGAGCAGCAATAAGTTCTGTAATAGAATTTTTTATGTAACTTATAATAAAAAATCAATGATAATTCTGATAACTGTAATAAAGAATAAGTTCTGTAACTTAATTTTTTAGGCAGAAATTATAATAATTCCAATACTTTAACTACTACAGTTAACTCTTTTTATACCGAACCTTTATATGACAAACTCTGAATATAATGAACTATAAATTTTGAATTTTATAATACAGTAGTTCAGTATAAAAAGAGTTAAGTTTTCTTAAGAAAACATAATAAATTTATATAATGAACTTTTTTTAGTAGCCAGAAACAACAGTTCGAGTTGAATGTACATGATTCTTTACAGTAAATTATAATAGAAATCACAACAATTCTAATCACTGCACCAATTCATCCTTAATCACGTACTGTGGTCACAAATAACGAATAAGTTCTGTAACAGAATTTTTACAGTACTACTACTATGTAAATCCATCAGCGAGTAAATTCTGTATCAGAATTCTTCGCTGCAATCATGACACAAATTATGATAATTCCAAGCAACTTTTTAAATTAAATCATGCTGAGCATATTGTAATGGATGGTAAGTTCAGTAATAGAATTTTTAGCGGTAACTTAATAATATAATTAACAAAAAATACCGAATAAGATGGGTGGTGTAAATGCGCCACCTATCGCACCATTATATTAAACATTCAAATTTAACATTATCAAGTTCTTCCGTTCCTGGTTTCGAGCGATGACATCGCGCAGCTAGTGATTTTAATACTTAACCCAAAGTAATTGCAATACCTTAATTATATGCTAGTTTTTTTTTAATTTTTACTTGCAATTCAGACACAAAGTTAGAACTTATAAACGAGCATTTAATTATGTAAATAATATGATTTTCTATAATTCTTCTTTGAAATTTGCTTTGTTAAGCAAGAAAATTTCAAATCCACTATATGTTTCAATGTTAGCAATGGACTATGTCTCCCAAAGAATTGAGCTAGCACAAATAGGAATGAAAATCACTATGTTAATTTAATTTCTCTATATCCATCAATTATAATAAATCTAAAGTTTTAATAATAGTTGTCGAAATTTTGAATATTTTTCAAAGTTACTGTCAATTTTGTCATTCAGCACAGCATTTATAAATTGCAAATGTTTGGGTACTTCTGAAATATCTGCCAATTCAAGAGACAAATTTTGAACCCTAAAGATATCCTATTCAAAATGTACATAAATATTGAAACTGAAACAACTTCTAACAATTATTTTTTATTTTTATTTATATACGATACTTTGATATTTTATTAAATGTAAAAAATTTAATGATGATTTTAAGAGGTAATGTTAAAAACAAATTCCGACAATTATTTTTTATTTGTAAAAAATTGCAATTTACAAGTTATAAGCTATTCAATATATTACAAATCATTTGAAATCATCATTTTTTTTTCATTTCACTAGTTTCCTGCCTAAATTCTTGAATTATCTTAATAACGTCAACTACATTTTCTGCAGTTAATTCTTTGCCTTTATTCTTAGCTAATAATCGTGCTGCATGAAGTATATTACGAATTTCACGGCCATTAAGATCGTAATCAGCAAAGTCATCAGCTTTGAGCGGCAAACTGGCACGTTTGATGAACTTTGACCATATTTCGCGTCTTTCATTCTGACCAAGTTTGGGATAATGAAGAAACATGTTCACTCGCGAGCATACTGCATCGTCAAAAGATATTACTCGATTTGTTGTTAAGAAAATGACACCTAAGAAACAAAAAAAAATAAGATGAAAAAATTAGTAAATTTCCTAAAGCATATAAAATAACAAATATTAAAAAAAAATGATAAGTATAAATTTGATACCTTGATAATATTCTAGTAGACGTAAAAATATTCCAACCATAGTATTACGGATTAGATCAATTGTATCACGTTTTTCAAGGTAAATATCAGCTTCATCGAGTAAAATGACAGCCTTCCATGTATAAGCGATATCTAGAACTTTAACTAACTCTCTTTCTAGCCTATTATGGAAAGAATAAATATAACCATATTAATACCATTACTAAATATAACAAAACTTTTATAATATATATATATATTTTTATATTAAAATATGTAAAAGGATACTACATACGATTCAGGAGTTGATCCAAGTTCGCGTACTGTGAGTATCCATAACGGCAGTTTTAGATATTCGGCTACACTTTGAGCGGTCAAAGTTTTTCCTGTACCAGGTGGTCCATAGCATAAAAAGATACAACCATTACCCTTATTGGCGATAGGATCTAATGATTTCTCTGGTAAATGTAGACCATTTACAAGTCCATTGCAATTAGTCGTTTGAGCTGGATCACGATATTGACTTACTAATCCTTCAAGCATATTTTTTTTATATTGTGGCATTACAATATGATCAAGGGCATCAGAATCAAAAATAATATCTGAAAATTTCGAGACTTCGAATAAACCCCATTCTTTTAATGTAAAACTAAACCCATAAACTACAGCAGGAGCGAGGAAGTAATTGTCATCTTGATCAAGTTCACTCTGTTGTAGATAATTGTTCTTTTCTTTGAGCATTCTAATATCACATTTATTTGGTGGTTTGGCATCACCCATTGGATAATCGGGATTCATAGTTGAAAAGCTTTGAATATCAATCATAACACGACCATCAGCTCTAATTTTCTCTATGCACCTATTTCGAACTCGCAATAATGGGCCTTCATAATTCATATATTGATTTCCTTGAGTAAGTTTAAAGTATTGTTTTCCATTTGCATTTATGTTTTCCTTGAGGAATTCATCAGCTGTCGAAAGTTTAGATGGGACAACAGGTAAATCAGAGAAGTTCACATCACCATTGAATTGATCGATTTCTCGTACTATTTGGCAACGTTTAAATCCAACTCCGTCATATTTTATCACATTAATGGTAATTATAAATACTTTTCTACCACATCTTACTTTTTCTGCTACAGAGGTTATGACACCTCCGACATGCTGACCAGACAATTCACATCGACTGCATACCAAATACATAATTGGTAAATTATGAATAGATTACTTAAAACATGGCTTTTACTTGAAGTTACTTGAAGTTAATACTTACTACCATACTTCCAATTTCTCAGTATAAAACACCCATAACATTTCATATGAAACTCTTTTATGTGTAATCATTATTTCACGAGCTTTAATCGTTTGTTTAAATTCTTGTTCAAGAAATCGAACCAAACGTTTTAAGTTGACAACGCTCTCCAAATCAGTTATGCTGCCTAATATATGATTAAATGTAATTAAATGACAAATTTATTTATTCAATGCCATTACAAATTATTCCAACAAGAAAAATTAACTTACTAATAACATCTTTAAGTTTTTCCATCACATGAAATAATTCTCGAGCTTCCACCGAATGTATAGGGTTATCTTCATCAACTTCATCAAAAAGTTTTTTATTTGGAAGGATACCTCCCAAGATTTCAATCAACTTCGGAGAACTCAATTCAACATACGGCATGCCACCGCGTGGATATACGACCACAAAGGGGTTGATGTTAATGCTTTCAATCTTGACCCTACGTTCCATTTTGTCATAACGATCATCGTACCATTCTTCAAAACATGGCCACTTCCAGTCATCTTTATCAACGACTAGTGTAGTCATAGGTGTATCTTCGGATTTCTTGATAATAACACTATTTTCCATGTTTTTTCAATAATATTAAAGGACGATGAGATTTTTTTGAGAAAAATGTGAGTGATATAGAAAAGATTTTGAAGGATGAGTAAAAAGGATGTCCTTTATAAAGAAAAAATTATAACTATTCTCCGATGATATCATTAAGAATAAGACTGCGCAAGTTGGTAGAGACACCTCTATTGTATCAATATCATATGTTAGAATCTGTGAGTCATGTTCTTTGTTCTTTGAAATTTTCATAACCAAACGCATTAATAACAGATCAGGTCTAAAAACAATTATTACAGTTTTCTATTGACGTAAATAATAAATAATAGGGAAAAGATCTCCCAAATAAACAGGAATTCATGTTGCATAGTTTTGTTTGATGTTTTTGATGGAGTCATTCTAATCGGACATAAAAACCGGATCAATGAACGTTTAAGGAAACTAGAAAATCTATAGCCCTTATATCAAATACTAAATTATGAATTTCCCGATTGCATATGCAGGCTGCGCAACCTGCTCATTAAATGGCATTAAATAAACTAACCCAAATTGCTTAAAATTTTTGCGCACTCTGTTGGTTTGCTGCGCACCTTGTGCCTTTGTCATGACAAATTTCATAAATAATGTATTCAATTAGCTCATTTTCCCGACGGTCATTTTGCCGACAAATGGCATCATATAAGGTTGTGGATAATAAGGCAATATATTATTAATAAATTATAATCTTGTGCGATGCGATGCCAGGTAAATGGCTTGTCGGGAATATGACTAACGAGAAAATTAAATATAACCTTTTTCATCAATGTATTTAAACATGCCGTTTACTTTTTCGTATTTACAACCGCCACAATCAACTTGCGGCTGATTACTTTAAATATTCTTACCCAAAATATAATTTAATTACATCACAAATCATAGAGCCATTTAGTATACACATATTGTTCTATAAAGCATCAAATGTAGATCTGGGTAATAATTTTAATTAAGCTTAATCATCGTTATTAGACCACATGAAAGTTAATTTTTCGCTTTGCATAACCTGATGTTCCAAGATAACCCTATTATCGTCACCCAAATCAGTTACGTAATCGCTTTTTTACTGCGCAAAGAATAAAATATCACAATAGCACGAAAACTAATCGAAGGTTTTTTTTAAAGAAATAATCAACGTTTTTTTAAAGTTTTTTTTTCTTAAAGAAATAATCGAGGATTTTCTTTTAAAGAAATAATCAACGCTTTTTTTAAAGTTTTTTTTTCTTAAAGAAATAATCAAAGTTTTTTTTAAAGAAATAATCAAAGTTTTTTTTTAAAGAAATAATCAAAGTTTTTTTTTTAAAAAAATAATCGAAGTTTTATATATATAAATATATTTATTCTATATGTTAAAATTTATAAATCATCGTTATAAATTCTATGTTAAATTTTACAATGTATAAAATGCATTTACATTCAAAGTTTATTTAATACACTTATAAAGCTTTAAATTTGAATTTAATGCTACCAGTAAAAGGTATTTTTTTACGTCCGCTCAAAGTTTTGGAAACTTTTTTGCTCGTTCGGAATCTTTGATGTTATCTACCACTTTTGAATGTTTAAAGTTCGATTCAATACTTAGACGCTATTTTTTTTTGTTTGTGAAGATTATTAGACTTTTCAAGGCAATCAAGTGCTAAAATATAAAATTAATAAATATATTTATTAAGCACAGAGACATAACAATAAAAATAATTTTTTTCTACTTATGAAGAGTTTTTCAGTACTTTATTAAAATTTCAGCTTTGGATTCACTATCTTAAATGTTTGATTCCTTATTATCTATATTTTGGTTTTCTGAATTTACCGAATCAATTGTTAAACTTGTAATTAATTAGGGTTGATGTTGAATATTTTTCCATAAAGTTTTTAGCTTCCGTAATATGAAGTAGTTTTATTTTGTTTATTTCAATATTTTTTTACGGTAAATATGTCCTTTTTCATAGATATTTATGGTCTTACCGGTAAGTGCAAAAACTTCATTCATGTCATTTAGCCACTTGAAAAATAATTACACTATCTCAAGATTCACACGCATATTTCTTTCTCTTTCAACATCATAAGTTTTTCATAAATTTATGCCTAACTCTTCGGATTTTATAGAATTTTCGCTTACTTGCGAATATTCTTTAAAATTTGATTCTCATTTATTGCTTTCAGTTACACAGTTTGTATATTCAAAACATGATTTATTATTATTTTGAAACGCAATGTGTATGTTCCTACAGTATTTTAGAAAGTATTAGATACTCAAAGAAATAAATTTCAACGATGTTGTTATTATTCTTACATATATTATTATTAATAATCATTATTGAATTAATTATAATGACAGTAAATAAATTTAAGCTCCGTACAAATGTAACTGATTTTGGTGGCAATACTAGGCGGGTCTTCCAAAATTTCAGTTGGTGGGTCGGATTTTTTTTTTTAATCTACTGTAAATAATGGATTCATATTCACATATAAGACCATACAAAGTTAATTTTTTGCATAATGCGAAATCAGAAAATTTGGATATATATATTTTTTTATAGGACCTATCAGATAATTCCAAAATAAAGGTCATCATCGGGAGACACCAGATAAATTTATGAAAAAAATTAAATAAAAAAAATGGAATGAATAGTTACACAAATGGAACTTAATAAAATTTTTTGAAAAAATTGGGTTGACAGGTCGAATTGATGTTGTGTGACCTTAGAAGCTGCTTTAAGATTTTACTGGTACACCTTATAGCAATAAGTACAAATAACAATAGGATAAGGTTAGAGTTAGCTGTTAGGATTATACCCATATTCAGTGTTTAAAATTCAGATCTAAAACTATATGCACAGTGTGCAAGAATTGGAAAGGTTTTGAGTGCACAAACAACCAACCTGTTGCACATGTGTACATGTAAAAAAAATTTTTTCATGCACATATATTTTTATCACACATGTCCTCATAATATTTGCTGCCGTGAAATGTGAATTCACTCTTTAATTTTATTAATATTGAAGGAGTAAAATCTATTTCAAGTGCACTTTGTAAAAATACTACAATTACCTCTTTGAATCTTAGTAGCAATATGATTTCTGATAAAGGTGCAAAAATATTAGCTGATTCGCTTTGTAAATACCTTTCTGACTCATTTTAAATCTTAATGGTTTTGAAGGTTTAAATACATTAGTGAAGGTCCTTGGCAAAAATTTGACTCTTACCCATTTGTTTATTTATTTTGATCAAATTTGCAATAAAGGAGGATTTATATTAGAAGAAGCTCTTTGTAAAAACATCTCTCTTACTTCTTTAGATATTGTAACATTTTTGATTGTCTATATGATTGGGGATATATGGCCAGTTTGTTTACTTGATTGTTGTGTGCGAATATTCTATGATTACATTATCGTAATGGTTTGTCATAGATTATTACTACATTTTTGAGACTTTTTTAAAATGAATTAATAAAAAAAAACATTATTCCTACCAAACTAGAATTTCATATGATTATACTTATTTTATAATGACCTCAATTCAGCATCAACTCCAATAATTAAAATAAAAATAATTTGTAATATTATACTTAGTACATTCCTGGTTTTAGCGTGACTGCATCGCACAGCTACCTAATTCATTTCTGTCTACTTACAAACATTTACTGTCGATTATTCATATCTTACTGTATTATTTATAGTAATAGCGATAGTAATTGCTTAAATTAGAAAAGTAGTAGATTTGCAAATTACAAAAATACTAATATCGTTAATATATATTATTAATATATTTTGTGCATTGAAATTTAAAGTTCTCTCATGCACATAATTTTTTGTGAATAAAATTTAAAATTTTTTGTTGCACATAACTTTTTGTGCATTATTTTATAAAATTTCAGATGCACATTTATGCACTTAACTTGTTAAAATTTTATATGCATAAAAATATATATGTGTACAGGTGCATTGTGTGCATGCCAATTTTAAATACTGCCCATATTCCGCCAACATGAGATTTAAACCAATCACAGCACAGGATCATGTATAATATGAAAATGAAACAAACCTGCCAGCTTTGTCAAAAATCGTCCACAATGCATTTGGCTTACAAAAACACTTTCTGCGTCTTTAACAAAAAAATTTCTTGAAAAATATTGCTATATATAAGGGCCTTGTTAATATTTTCTAAAAGCTCACCCTTACCCTTATATTGAAAGTTAACTTTTTAATCAAAAAATGCAATGATAATCTGCGATTTATTTTTGGCAATAGAATTTTGGTGCATATTATCATGTGTCAGTAGAATTTTTATACTATTGCTATATATAATAGGTTAGTGGGCAAATCAAAGATTTTTTGACAATACTATGCAGGTTGCACAGCATGCGCAGCTTGCACAAGCCTGAATTATGGCTAATATGGGCCAAAATTGCTAAATTTTGAAGCTTCTAAAATATTTTAGCATTCTGAACTATTTTGCATATGAAGTGACCCATCCCTAGTTAGTATTAATACTAGACCCCAAATAATTCTAATAGAGATTATATTGTCTCTAATATAAATTTTACAAATTTGATCCAAAATCTGCAACTCTGATTAGTTGAACTTTATTTTGTCCAATTAGAGTTATAGAAAGTGGATAATGTAGTAATATAACCTCTACTTGTATTGTTTGGATCCTGTTAACACCCTATAGCAATAAGTACAAAGTTAGAGTTAGAATTAGAAACAGGGGCAAGTGTTTGTTAAAAAGCACTTGGGTTTATTATTTATTGGAGCAATAGAATTGCATTATTGTTGTCCATTTTTGTAATAAGTTTGAAAGAAATAAGAATAAATAAAAAAACAGATCTTAATAAATATTATATAATTCATTTAATTATTTATTATCATAAGGTAGATAGAGGTAATTTGGTGAATTTAACAGTACTATCAATTAAACTTTTTATTAACCTGTGTAAAATTTTCCATTTTTGAAGTTATGAGACTATACTATATTTAGAATAGATCTATAAAAAAATTATATGATAAATGAAATTGGTAAAAATACTACTGTGCATATAGTACTAAAAAATGCAATTTTAAGATCAAAGGGGTAATTTGGTAAATTTCAATTATCAAGATTAAAATAATTTTTTTTACTTTCCTTACTTTTTTTTAATAATTTTTCTGTTTTTCAAGAATCTTTTGGGCTTTCTTTTTGTTTTTTTTATGCAAGCAAAGTTCCTAATTTACCTCCTTTTTTTGTTTTGCTTTGTTAGTTTTACATACTACTTTACTGATTACTTCTTCTAATTGATACCAATAGTTAGAAGCCAGAAAAACATATGGGGTCTTTGTCTTGAAAATGACCTTATAGGACTATGTAGATTTTATAAAATAAAAATTAAAATTTCTAACCATTCAGTAATCCGATTTAAATAATTTTTTTTATTTTGTGAAGTTTAGAAAGTTTTACAAATAAAAAAAAAGTTTATTTGAATTGGATTACTGAATGACTAGAAATTTTAATTTTAATCATAAAATCTACATAGTCCTGTAAGGTCATTTTCAAGGCAAAGATCCCATATATGTGAATTTGTGGAATTGGGCCTTTTTTTGTAGATCCTTCAAATTATAATAAACCAATCAAGAATCATTAGATTTAGGCCACCAAAATCATAACAAAAATGTGGGTATATAAGTGCTGTACTTTTATTTGATAGTAAATTAGATAAGTTGGTTATTATATCCCACTGTAATTTGAACTGTTCGAATTGCAAAACAATAAATTTAGATTAGAAGGTCAAAAGCACTAGCTAATGTTCTTTACAAGAACATCTCTGGAATAATACCGGTAAACTTGGATTAGAAGAACAAAAAATATTAGTACAGTTTCAAGAGCACCAAGTTAATTTTTCTGAATTGTAGTTAGAACAATAAACTTGGATCAGGAGGTTAAAAAGTATTGGCTGATGCATTATTTTATTGTTTCTTGTTTTCTATTACCTTTTTTTTTTGCTTATTTTAGATGTTTGGACATTTTTTGATAGAGATTCAGTGTTTTTTTTATCATTTTCCTAAGATTAGTAATTTTTTCTTAGACTTTCTGCTCTTGTTTTTATTACTTGTTTTTTTAATAACTTCCACTAACTTCTTTTTTATTTTAGGTGTTTAAGGGATACTTGAAGTCTTTGAATTATTTTCTAGTGGTGAAACTTTTCTTTTTAGGTATAATTTTGTCTTGAAGTTGTTACTAGAATTATTGTTACGATAGGACCCTGAATAATCTATATGAGGTTATATTTGAGCATTATAGTAAAAATTTTTTTGGTTAGCACTTTTGGTTTGGTATATATAAGCTATATTTCACACACTAGATCGAACTTTTAAATACAATATCTCAAAAAAAATCAGAACTTACATTCTCTAAAAAAAAAAAAAACAGACTTACATTCTCTAAAAAATCTAAAAAAAAATGGACTTACATTCTTTAAAAAAAAAAAAAAAGAAAAAAAAACAAAACTCTGTAATATGTCCTGGATTATAAAATATATACTACAAAATAAAAAAAAAACTTAAAAAAACCCAATTGATTAATTTTTATCCAATTTTTACTTTTTTTCGATTTTGCATTTTTACAATTTTTGCATTTTTCTATTTTTGTATTTATTATACTCTAGATTTTTTATTAGCATATTTCAAATATAAGATTTATAAAAATTACCCATTAGCATTCTTTTAAATATACCTATTTTGCCATTTAACTGTTTTTAAATATAACCTTTTTTTCTAATATCTACTTTTCAAATATAACCTTTTTTAAAAAAACAGGACTCCATTAGCTATTTTTTAACTATACCTCATATAGATTGTTCAGGGTCCTGTTATGATCGCTGTTAGAGTTATTAGAATTGATGTAAGCCTATTCATTTTTGTATTGTGTTTCTTTTTTTTTCTTAAATTTACTAACCTTTTTTTTAGATGTGATTTTACTGTTAGAATTGTTATTAATTATTGGAATTGATGTAAGTTTATTCATTTTTGCATTTTGCAAAAACATTATGCTGACTTCTCTGGAATAATAAAGAAAAACAAAAAGCTTTACCCAAGGCAGTTAGCAGAAATACTATATTGACTTGGTTGAAAAAAAACTTGGATCAAAAAAAACAATTTTAATTAGAAAGATGAAAGGTAATACACTTTGAAGAACACTGTATTGACTTTTCTGAATTCTAGTAGGAATAAAAAACTTGGATCAGAAGAATGAAAAGCATTAGCCAATGCACTTTGTAAAAAAGCACATTGATTACTCTAAATCTTGAATGGAACAATAAACTTGAATCAGAAGAATGAAAAGTATTAGCAATGTACTTGCAAGAACATAAAGCATAAGCTAATGCACCATATTAACTTCTCTAGGTCTTAATTGAAATAATAAATATAGATCAGAAAGATAAAAAGTATTAGCTAATACATTTTGTAAAAATACTATATTAATTATTCTAAATCTTGTATTGGGATAATTTAAATTGCAAATTGAAGAATAGTTTTTTTTATATTATAAAAAAATTGTAATTAAATAATTAATAAAATTTATTAAGCAATTCTATTAAGCGTATAATAGTATTAAAATTATTACAACTTAATTATCAATATTAGCATAAATAACAAAATGGTTATCTAATCTGTAAATATTGAGCTATTATTTAAAACTAATTTGTTTTCTGAATCCAAGCTTTAAAAATCATGTATACGTATAAAACTATATGGTTCAAACTCTGTGGAATGAGTTTTAAAAGTTTTTATATCCAAAATTTTTTCAATATTAACAATTACATTAAAGTCTTCTTCATTGTTAAGGAGTTCAATGTAATTATTTAAAAGTTTTTCAATAATTTTCATTGTTATCTTGGTACAGTACTATTAAGTATATAAATACTAAATCCTAAAATTAGTAACTGTTTGGGTTGTTAGTTGAGCTTCTATACTTCAGAATAAACATACTTTAAAAACTGCTACTTAGAGGTTTGCTATAGGTAAGTGAACTAATTATTTTACCAATCCTCTGATTATTTTGTATATAAGTTCTTTCAAGTATAGACTATGTATGTACTTGTTAATTTTGACAGTCTTTGTATTAGTCTATTGGTCTTTGTATTATGTTTTGTTCTAAATTATAAATGGTCTACTATTGAACCAATCTTGGAGTATTACATAAATTAGCATATATGATGGAAGCGTCTTTATTTTTTCTTGAAGAAGTCACAATTTGGTCTTTTGTAATTGACTATGAACTTTCTGCTTGAATGTGAGAAACTGGGTACTTAAGAACTAAACGTAAAGAGAATATTTGTAAGTATTTAGTTCTTTATTTGCTACTAAAATTTGTAACTTTAACAAAGTATTTTTATTTTTAAGTTTTATATTTTTTCTATTAGTTGGTCAATATTCGAATGAGTAGAATAAAATTGCTTTGAATTAGTAAACTTTTGGGCTAACAAAGATAGTATAGCTTGTAGAGAATATTTGTAAGTATTTAGTTCTTTATTTGCTACTAAAATTTGTAACTTTAACAAAGCATTTTTATTTTTAAGTTTTATATTTTTTCTATTAGTTGGTCAATATTCGAATAAGTAGAATAAAATTGCTTTGAATTAGTAAGCTTTTGAGCTAACAAAGATAGTATAGCTTGTTAAATAGAAGATTAACTAGATAAAAATAAGATATTGAATCATTTAGTTACTAATGATGGGTCTGAACAATTAGAACAAATAGCTTTTGGGTTAAATGGCCAAATTCCCATTACTTTATAGGTATTACAAATGGCTTGTAGGGTATAAGTTTTAAAAAAGGTGAAACTAAAGACTTTTGTAAAGGTTCATTTGGTTACTATCATGCTATTATTTTTATAACTATATTTTTTATATGTCTTACTATATTCTTTTTTTAGTTTTGCAAAAGAAATTCTGACAGTTGCAAAACATGGGTTGTATACAGTGGAAGTGCATAAAAAAGGAACCCATAGTTATAACAAAAGTTAACAATTGTATAACTAATGTGATTACTATGACTATCTAACATTAGTAATACTAGTCATTAAGAGGAATTGACCAAATAAAATGATTAAAATACATTTGAAATAGGTCTTCACATGTACCCCATACTTGTAAAACCTATTATGGTTCTGGTAGTGCTCCATTGAGTAAACCAAGGAATTGTATGAATGCTTTTATAAATTATTAAAGGTAGAATATAAGACCTAGCGGGAACAACTGAAATATAGTCATAGAAATTTTTTATGTACAATTTTGATGACTTGATATGTGCTTTTTTTACTTAATTTTTCTAATTTAGTCACAATAACAAACCCAGTCTTATTCATATTCTATATTTGCACTATAACAAATAAATTTTCATTAATAATTTGTTTAAGTTATTTGAAATGGTTATCAACAATAGTTTTATTTGCTTTTTGTGTTCTTGCCTCTAATAAGTTTTGAGGAACACAAAAGAATAACTTAGGGTGGTCCCTCATAAAACATTCTCACTAGTTTTAACCTGGCCCACCTTTTTTAAATATGTTAATCATTTATTTAATTTTATCATTTCCATTACACAATAATTAATACCTATTTTATTAAACCAAACCCAAGCTCCTGCATGTTAATGCAGTAGCTAACTAGCCAATTTTCTTCATGACTAGTAAGAACATTGGGAGTAGTATTTTGACCTAAGTGGGTATCACTCAGGTAACCTGCAGGTGGGTGAGCAGTGTTTAAAATTGGCATGCACATGATGCACATGTGCACATATATATTTTTATATGCATAAAATTTTAACAAGTTAAGTGGCAAATATGCATCTAAAATTTTATAAAATAATGCACAAAAAGTTATGCGCAACAAAAAATTTTAAATTTTTATATACAAAAAATTATGTGCATGAAAGAACTTTAAATTTCAATGCATAAAATATATTAATAATATATATTAACGATATTAGTTATAATGATAATAATTTGTAATTTGCAAATCTACTACTTTTCTAATTTAAGCAATTACTATTGCTATTACTATAAATAATACAGTAATATATGAATAATCAATAGTAAATGTTTGTAAGTAGACAGAAATGAATTAGGGTAGCTGCACGATACAGTCATACTAAAACCAGAAATGTACTAAGTATAATATTACAGATCATTTTTATTTTAATTATTGGAGTTGATACTGAATTAAGGCTATTATAAAATAAGTATGATCATATGAAATTCTAGTTTGGTAGGAATAATGATTTTTTTTTATTAATTCATTTTAAGAAAGTCTCAAAAATGTAGTAATAATCTATGACAAACTATTACAATAATGTAATCATAGAATATTTACATGCAATAATCAGTAAACAAACTGGCCATATATTTCCAATCATATAGACAATCAAAAATATTATATTATCTAAAGAAGTAAGAGAGATGTTTTTACAAAGAGCTTCTGCTAATATAAATCCTACTTTATTGAATTTGATCAAATTAAATATTCAAATGGGTAGGAGTCAAATTTTGCCAAGGACTTTCACTAATGTATTTAAACCTTCAAAACCAATTTGATTCTATTAAGGTTTAAAATGTGTCAGAAAGGTATTTTTACAAAGCAAATCAGCTAATACTTTTGCACCTTTATCAGAAATCATATTGCTACTAAGATTCAAAGAGGTAATTGTAGTATTTTTACAAAGTGCACTTGAAATAGATTTTACTCCTTCAATATTAATATAATTAAAGAGTGAATTCACATTCATGGTAGCAAATATTATGAGGACATGTGTGATAAAAATATATATGCATGAAAAAATTTTTTTACATGCACACATGTACAACAGGTTGGTTGTTTGTGCACTTAAAACCTTTTTAATTCTTGCATGCTGTGCATATAGTTTTAGATCTGAATTTTAAACACTGTGGGTGAGTGACCCGGGTAAATTGTAATAGCCTGGGTAAGAACAGGTGCATCAATCTACTAGTAACCCATGAATTGACCTACAGGTAGGTACACAGAAAAATACAGATTTGATTTGTAAAAAATTCATTTTGATATAGTAAAAAAATCCTTTTAATAGCAATATAAAATTTTACTTCTATTTTATTTATACAGTCAATTCTCACAAGTGCTACAATAAAATAATTGCTTTTAGAATAATTATTATTATGTGTCATAATTAGATCTCTTTATAAGTGCACATTTTCCAAATAGAGAGCTCATTCTCTATAACTCCGCAACCTCCTAACTAACTTACCCATATTCATATTTCTTGATACTCGAACTTTTCTGAAACTTTTTGATATTCCTAATTATCTTACCTGGCCCAAATTAAACATATACTGCTCTTAATTTTGCCCAAAAATTCATTATTGTCAAAAATTCCATTTTATACTGTTTTGTACTAAAAATTCTATATCTATATATATAAATTTTTCAGTATCTCTGCCCACAAATGACCCATGGGTCAACTCATGTAAGGATAGAAATCAGTTAAAAATTTTTAGTCGATTAGTCAGTCGACTAAACCTGTTAGTCGTCAACTGACTAAAAACTGACTAATCGATTAATTGACTAATCGATTAGTCAACTAATTGACTAATCAATTAGTCAACTAATTGACTAGTTGACTAATTGACTAGTCAACTAATTGACTAGTCGATTAGTCAACTAATCAACTAGTTGATTAGTCGATTAGTCAACTAATCAACTAATCAACTAGTCGATTAGTTGATTAGTCGATTATTCAATTAGTTGATCAATTGGCTAGTCAATAAATATACAAAAAAAATAAATACCAGGAATATAGCAATGAAAATATGAAATAGATGATTAATCTTATCAACTAATTGACTAATCAACTAATTGATTTCAACTAATTGATTAGTCAACTAATTGACTAGTCAATTAGTTGACTAATCGATTAGTCAACTAATTGATTAGTCAACTAATTGACTAATTGATTAATTGACTAGTCAACTAATTGACTAATCGACTAATCAACTAATCGACTAATTGACTAATTGACTAGTCGACTAATTGACTAATCGACTAATCGATCGACTGACTATAAAAAAATTTAGTTGATTAGGCGACTAATTATCGACTAATCAACTAATGACGATATGATTCCTATCCTTAAACTCATGGGTCACCCATAAGTAGAGACCCGATACAAATTAATAAAATTTGTGAAGTCGACAAAATCAAACTCAAAAAATGTTTAATAGTAAATTATTTAAATTAAACCCTAATACAGTACAAAATTTTAATAAGCAGTATTATAGCAAATAGTATTTTTGCATTAAAGCATTATGGCATTATGGCATTATGGCTTTATAGCATTATGACTTTATAGCATTACAGTAGTATTATAGCATTGCGGCTTTATGGCTTTACAGCTCACAGCAATTCTGGCAAAAAATACAGCAATACTGTAAGGGCGCTAACATTTATTAGGTAATATTTTAGGAGATGAGGGGAGTCAAGAAAAATCTTACCTTAGTTAAATTGATTGGCTAAAATTGATATTAGATAATAAATATCAGCACTCTAAACCATATTAATTTGTAAAATTAATTCTATCACCAACTATATATTAACCAATCTTTGGTCAAATCACTAGTCATATTAACTACCTAAGATTTTTTTTTAATTGACTCAGGTGACCCAATGGGTTACCTGTCAGGTGAACCAGGTGGTGCCTTTTTTTGAACTAATCTGTTTCCATCTGGTGGCATATTGTCCACTTGTAAAGTGATCCAGATAAAGATTTTTTAGACAGGTCTTTACTAATTGAATATACTCAAATGTTTAAGAGGACTACTATTACCAACTGCACAATAAAGAGTAGTTTTTAAAAAACTGAAGTCTTTTACCAAGCTATTAATACTTGGAGATTTGAACTCAGGGCAATTATTTAACTTTTTAAGTGTAGTACTGATTGCATTACCTCTTTTAGCAAAAGAAATTTTCATGTTTTAATAAATTTTTATTAAAATCTAGCAGAATAAAAAAAGTTACAAAATTAAGTAATAAAATTTTAAGATAATATAATGCATAAAAATTTGCTAGTATATATTATTTTGTATAGATGTTGTAGTAGTATTAGTTATACAAAATTGTTTATATACTAAATTAAACATTTATACTTGTTATACTATGATTTAAGTTAAAATTTATATATATGTTATTAGTAGAAGTAATATGATGAATTGGGAATAAATGAAATATATTATAACTTTGTGATTGGATCTGAACAATTTTTTTACTATTTGAATCCTCTCAATGAAAGGATTTGAATAACAGAAGAGATATTATTTGGTTACACAAACTACAGATCACTTATAAAAGCTCCAATAAGTAATAACCAATCAATTTATTAATTTTAAATTAAAAAAATAATTAAAAAAATGCAAAAAAATAAAAAATATAATACAGTGTGGAAACTCTTAAATCAACTAGTCCTATATAGGCAGCCAAATTTTGGGTTGGGTCAAAAGTTGGATCAGAGCCAATAAAATTGCAGCCAATTTTGCGAATAAAAAAAAACAAAAATATAATTTAGCCAAAAAAAAATTTTTTTAAATTTGGGTTGAAATTTAGGTCGAAGCCAATCAAATTGCAAAAAACTTTACAAATAAAAAAAAAACTTTGCAAAAATTTTTAAATTTTTCAAATCTTTTTTGTAATTCTGCCCGGTACTATAGTAATGCTGGCCAAAATTATAATGGCAAAATTTTACGGTTATTAATAAAATTAGGTAACTTTAAACCTTTATAACTATAGTTACTCTTAATAAATTAAAAAACAAATACTATAGCTTTATTCGTAAAGTCTTTCTCTACATTTCTATAAATAAAAAATTGTTTTAGCTATACTAGTTATTTTTTTATAATGGTTTAAAAATTATAAATTTCACTTGTTGATTTAAAGGTTCCCGCACTATAGCAAGAAGAATATTAAATTTAAATTTAAATAATTTTTTGAATACTATTGTAACATGCAAACATGCTTTTTTTATTATAGTTTTAGATATTACCAATTTGAATGATGCAGATCACATCTTTGTTGTATATTTAAAAAATTCTTGATATTTTTATTTAAGTCTATAACTATTTTATACTAATCTATAGGGACTAAAATTACGCAAATCATTATTTGTTTATTAAAATCATCATTTGTTTACTGTTTGGTAAACCTATCTTATTGTATATTAATTCTTATTATAATCTAAGCAATACTAAAAAATTTATATATCAGTCGATCAAAATGTCACATCTAATTTTTATCATATAATTTTTATAACTTATACAAATTAATAAAATTATTGTTTTAAAATTTTCTCCTAAAGTCTTAGTCACAATATATAATGTTTCTTAAAACAAATAGGTTGCCAGATCATCAACAAACAAATGGTATAAAGAATATAAAAAACTAATGTTACTAAATAATGTAAGACCTTTGAATATAGGCAGTTATTTTGTCTTCTTTTACAAGATTCTTTTGGAGTTTTTAGAATTTTAATATGAAAAATGTTTTGTTAAATGTGCATAAGTAAGAACTTTCTATGAAATATATCTTTTAAAAGAAGAGTATCTTATAAAAATATAGTAAACTTTAAAAAAAATCATTTTGTAGTATATAGATTGCAAATTTGCTAATAAGGTTGTTCATTTTTTTTTAATATATAAGGGTGAGTTAGTAAAAAGGAACAAACATTTTTAGTAAAATTTTTTTAATTTTTAAACTAAAATATCTTGACACCTATTTAATCAAATTTGCTAAAATTTTTTTATTTTAATCTTGAAATTATATAAAATTAAAATAAAAAAAATTTATTACAATTATTAAGATAGTTGTTAAGATATTTAAGCTTAAATTAAGAAAACTTTTACTCTGAAAAAATTTGTCTCTTTTCTACTGACTCATTCCATATAGCAACTTATATTTATAGTAAAATTATATTTTTCTATTATTTACACTTTTACTATATAATTTATTGCACCAATAATGCTTTACAAGAATTTGTAATATGGGCCTGGTATTAAAAAAAAGATGAATTTGACAAAAAAACAATAGCCACAAAAACTTAATTATTTTATAAACTATTAATCAAAATTTTATAATTTTGGTACTATTTGATTTGTCTTATTGAATGAATTGAATCGAATAGTACTAAAATTACAGAATTCTAATCAATAGTTTATGAGATAATTAATTTATCTGTTATTTTTTGTCAAATTTGTTACTTTTCTTATCTATACGACTAGTGAAAGCTTGATACTATTTTTCTTTTAATAAACCTAATTAATAGTTTTTTTGAATTAAGGGGGCATCCATAAATAATGTTATGTACCTCCTCATAGTAGCGCTGGACTCCCCCCTACTATATAAAAAAATTTTTCAAAATCCGTATGTTTATATATAAAATTTTACAAAAACTTGAATATATTATGATCCAGTGGTCCAATCTGGATGATTTTGGTACCAATCGATTCGTCTCTATGAGACGAATCCAATGGTCCAAAATCATTTCATTTGGATTACTGGATCACGTTTTATTAACGAAATACTATTGATTTTATAGTAATTTTATAAGAAACATAATAACCAATAGTATTTCGTTAATAAAACGTGACCCAGTGCTCCAAATCAAATGAAATTGGTACCATTCGAATCCTCTCCTCGAGACAATTCGAATGGTACCAAAATCATCCAATCTGGACTACTGGATCAAATTTTAGACAAATTTTAATAAAAAAATTGCGTTATGTTGGGGGGACCCCCCCCTACATAGTGGAAAATCGTTATATTTTGGGGGACCCCCCCTCAAACATAACGTTATTTATGGATGCCCCCTAACTAGAATAATTACAAGATTAAGTTTATGAAGTTGTATATATAACTGTAAATAATAAAAACATAGTATATATAATAATACTATTTTTTTAATAATAAACAAAATTTATATACTATGAACTTTTATTAATTTAATTCATATAGTAATACATGTTTAACTATTTGTATAGTATAACTAAACTATTTTCTAATAAGCCTAATTATAAGTTCGCATAGTATAAGTGGCTATAGTAATAATTTTTTCTGCTTAAATCTTTTGATTCAATATATAGTTTGTTCTTGACAATAAAACATTTTAGTATTTTATTATTTTTTTGTTAAAAAGCTTTTAAAATCAAAGTTGTTAAGAATATTTATATTAAATAAAAATACCTTTGTAAATCAATGAAATTTTAAGATTTATTGTACTGCAAATATTATAAAATATAAAATGAAGCTATTTTTATAAGCAATATTCTTTTAATATTACTTTTTTATCTTGTTTTAAGCTTATTCATTGCATAATATTTAACTTTCTAAATACTCACTATATCCTGTGTGTGTAGTTTCCTTTTAAGAAACTCTAAAAACAATAATTAAAAATGGCTAACTATTGCAATTTACTATAAAAATCGAATTTCTTATATAAGTATCGATTACTCAAAAAATTTATTCACCTGATTTGCATAACATCTTGATTAACTAATATACAATAGTTAGTTATCTTATAATTTACTAATTTTTTTTAATTTAGACAGTCTTGCAGTACTTTAGTTTATATAATACAATTACAGGATCGCAAAATAATGCGTTGTCAAATAGTGACGCATCTAGGGGTGGGGTTGATTGGTTAGACATAAAACTAACCAATCAACCCCACCTCTTAGATGTATTACTATTTGACAGTGCATTATCTTGTGATTCTGTGATTGGATTTTAATAATTTTGGGCTCGTTGGAATTGTCTCAAAGAAACAAACATTTTGGTAGTAAAATCATTTAAAACAAACTAGTAGATCAGAAGTTATTTGGGCTTAAACTTTTTAAAAAATAAGCACTACTTATAAATTACTTAAATTGGCCCATATGATAAAATTTTACTTTCTAAAATTTAAGTTATATAGTTTATTTTTTATTTCAAAATCATTTTTTTTTAATTTGAAAATATTAATATTTCTTTGCAAATCACTTTTTTGAGAACCACAGACATTTTTCATAGGTTATAACTGGATTTTGGTCTTTTGATTTAATTTGCTAAAAATGACAAACCTATATTTACTTAAATAATTTCTGATCTAGTGATCAGAATCGAATGAGCTTTTTTTGTTAAATGTATTTCACTGAAAGCTCAAAGTTCATTCAAATTGGACTACTAGATACCAAGATAATTAATTGCATTTTTTAGAACCTAAACATCTAGTACAAAGATCATACTTTATTTTTTCAGCAAAAATTTCTGAATTTGAGAAGCAAAAAAACAGGTTTAGCAATTATCTTGGCATTTAGTAGTCTAATTGAATGAACTTTTTTAAAAAAATGAAGCTTATAATAAGTTGCATTTAATAAAAAAAAGTTTATTCAATTTTGATTAGTGAATCAGAAGTTATTAAGTAAATATAGTTTTTTAGCAAATTAGATTAAAATTGGCCAAAATCTAGTTATGACCTATATAAGAGATGCACAGAGTTCTTTGTTTTTTTGCTTCTCAAATTTTAGGTATTTTTACTAAAAAATAAAGCATAACCTCTGTACTAAATTCCTAGGGTCTTCTTTTTTACATATATTTTAAAATGTATTTTGATCATAAAAGCAAATTTTAATAATAAAATATAAAATTTATTATATTTTTTTTTAACTCATTTTACAATTTTTATTAGTAATAAAAGTTAATTATCTTAATAGAACTTTGTGTATATTGTGTTGTCAGCTTTTTTATTTATCTTTTCCAAAAAAAAAAATAATTTGGCAAAAAATAAATTATAACAATATGAAAATCCAACTATAGCCAGACCTTCATAAATGCAACCTCTATAAATGCAATACCTCTCTAAATGCATTTCTCTAAGATGTTATTAGTGCTAAATGCATGTTCTATATTCTGTAAATGCATGTTTTCTTAAATAACATTTTATATTACACTAACCTCCCTAAATGTACACAGCCAATCAAATCTTAGTATTTAAGATAGTTATACTATTTTTGGAAGAAGTTATACAAACTTACTAATTTAGTTTTTAAAGCTTCAATTTAATTGGTTCTCTTTAAATGCAAACCTCCCTAAATGCACATTGTAGGTTGTCTCTACAAGTTGTATTTATGAAGGTTTGACTGTATTTTGCCAAAACTAAAAATGTAACTATTATCTGAATTGACTTTAATTTGCTAAATTTAAACTTGGACTTTTAGTCAAATTTGGTTCAATTTGGTAAAAAAAATATGTTCTATATTAGAGATATCCAAGGTTCTGCTGTAATTTATTCAAATTTAAACATGTTTGCAAACTTGAATCCAGACCCAAATTAAACTTATTATTGTATTTGAGTTTAGCTTGGTTTGTGCATTATAATTTTGTAATTGATTTTGAATTTGAAATTAGAAAATTTTGTTGTTTAAATTTGATTTGAGTTTGAGATTTGATCAAACCAAACTGAACTCAAATTAAACCTAGAAACTCTACTTGTATCCTATTGTATTGTATTGTATTGGGTTGTATTATATTGGATATCTTTATTAAAGTCAAATTTATTCATTTATATATATTTAAATTTGATATTCAACATGTTAATGTGTTGTTTGGATATATTGTTTAACATGCTACATGATGATACAACTAAGCCTAGCATATTGATGCAGTATTGGACTATGACCTTTTATGACCTATATGACCTTTATGACTAGTCATAATTTATTTGGTCATAAAAGGGGATTATGACTTTATGATCTAAGGTAAAAAAAATTAACCAATTAAAAAGCCATATTTATATTAGCTAATTGATTATAGTTTTTTTGATGATGATTGAGAAAAGTTTCTAAAATTCTAAATTATCTATCAATTTATATTTTCAATTTGTCTAACTAAATTCTGTCTAATAAAAAGATCATCAGAAAAATATTAGTATATGTTATGCCACAATTTTGTTCTCAGGAATGGAGTAATATTGCAGTATTGAAGATTTCATATAGTATATCATTATATTGTAAATTAAATAGTATATGTATNGGAATGGAGTAATATTGCAGTATTGAAGATTTCATATAGTATATCATTATATTGTAAATTAAATAGTATATGTATATACACAAAATCTTGCATCTTATTGAATAAATGCATATAGTGAAGCAGGATATAAATATATAGGAACTTCACATATTTTGTATTGCATAAAATTTTTAGGAAGAAATGTTAAAAGAATTTTTACAACCTTAACTTGCTCTTGGAAACTTATACTGTTATTCTCACTTTCATGTGACATAAAATGTAAGTACGTATGCATATATTAATCCTTGTAACAGATTATACTAAAATTAGATTATATTATAATGAAATTTGAACTTACTTTATCATCTGATTTTTAAAATTTTTTGGGCCTTTTTGTTAGTTTTTTTTATAGTTAAGATAGGGCTTATATTTTTAAATTGAAATCCCTAAATTTCACAATGATCCGATTTCATTATGATTTGCAACATTTACTTTATATATATATATATATCTTGCGAATTTTGATAAATATACTTTTTTGAGTAAATTATATGTAAAACTGCTAGTACTGCAGCACATGAACCTTGCGCTTTTGAATTGTTGATTATTTTTTGGAGATTTTAGAAGCCACATAACTATTTGTATTAATCGACTAAGATGATTGTATATTTCATACTTGTATATAATTTGCTTGTATGACAAATGGTGTAGAGAATAATATACATACTAATCAAATATATATATATTAAAACCTAAATATAATATGTATAATTATTTTAAGAATTTGAGTCACAAACTAAAGCAATTTATATTTAAAATATAGTAATTTTATATACTAGTTATATGACCAGGTCATAATTGGTCATATGACTAATAGTCATATTGGTCATAAAAATAAGTCATAATTTATATGACCAAACCTTATATGACTACCATTATATGACCATTATGACTAGGGGTCATATAAAAAATATAATATGACCACATTTTTGGCCAACACTGTATTGATGTACTATTGAGAATATTTATAATCTGTACATCTAATATATAATGATTATATATCAATATCAAGTTTACACAGATTCTGACTAACTTTTAATGAATTATATAAATAGAAATAAAAGTTATCTATAAGTAGCTGCGCAATGCAGTTGCGCGAAACCAGGAGCGGGGAAATTAGTACACTATGATGCTAGATATTATGTATACTAACATAATTTTTCCTAAACGCCTATTAGATTCTGATAATATATACATGATCTAATTATTGCAACCATCCGGATATTCTAGTTGGCTATTTGGGTTGTGGACTAGGAAAACCCGCCTTTGACACTTTTTCAACAATTTTGAGACTTTGATTCAAATTAAAGCACTGGTTTCTATCTACATGTATTTTACTTTTTACCCTATGCTGATATAATAAATTATCATGATTTTTTAACTTGAATGTTAAACCAATTTTTTAACGATCATGTTCTAAAAATAGATTTCCAACCAAACTCCAAATTGTTGTTATTGATAAAAATTTTAACACCAAAATAAAATAATCTAATATCAAGTTCGCGACCAACCCATCTAACTTTTTTTGTTAATATTAGCTTTTGTAATTAGCTATTTTGTTTAAATAAAAAACTTTTAATTATATTTTATAAGCTACTAACTCAAAATATGATTTTTTATAGTATTTATATGGTTATAGTTCGTGATTCTACTGGATTTTATTGTACCATATGTACACCTTCTAAAGGATTTAAAAATCATGCAGGCTTACAACGATACAAAACATCTAAACATTCAACATACAATTTATTACCAAATCACATTCAACAAATACCAGAATCAGAACTTTGTCATTTAAAAGATGCTATAATTAAAGAATTACAAAAAAAACTCAAGAACCATTATCTTGCTGTTGGAAAACAAGTATTTTCATTACATTGTAGTGAAAATGCTTTTGTTTGCTTATTTGGTGCTTATATTACGCGTTATTTACCTTGTGGTTCTTTTTATATTTGTAATTTCAAAGGAGAAAATGCTGTTGAATCAATTGGATCAATATTTAATAATAATAATGCGTAATTATGGTAATGGACAATTAAGTTTTGTTAGACTTTATATACCAGAAGAGCAAGATATATCAAAAAAAAAAATAATGAAACATGTAGTGAAAATAGTAAACCAAATAAATCGAAGTCAAAATTACTCCCAAATGATGAAATGATTATAGAATGGAGATTAACTGGTTTTAAAGATAAAGAAAACTATAAGTATAAAGCAGGAATGCTTCAAATTCACTTTTTTTAGATCAATGTCAACTTTAATAAATATATTATTTTAAAAATTGATGTTTTTAAATAAAACCGTTTGTCTTTAATAAATTGAAATATTTTTTAATTGTCTAAAATATATAAGTAACATTATATTAATAAAACCCAAGTACTATTTATTTAGTTTTTGCCTATTTTATAATCTTGTAAATTTTGACTTTAGTTATTACCATGTCGTAAACCTATATTATATCCATTGGTGTCATTATTTATATTAGATTAATATAATTATAACTTAAAATATTCAAAAATTATAAATAGCTTACCATTTGCGATCTATAGGTTTGATAGTAATCAATTCTTCGAATAGCTTAAGCTTGTATTTCATAATTATAGAAATTTAATATTATATAATAAGTAATTCCAATACATTAATAATTTTAATTTAAATTTGAATCAAAATCAAATTTAAAAATTTACCTTTCCGAACCTTCTGGAGCCAATCATTGCAAAATCTGCAAATTTATATTATCCTATAAATGGTTAAACATCAATAAAGTTATTAAATCTGAATCACTATTGAATTTATCCTTCCAAAACCTTCGGAGACAGTCTTTGCAGGATCTATAAATTTATAATGTTATGCCGGTAAGTAATTCAAATACATTAATAAACTCGAATCAATATCAAATTTAAGAATTACCTCCAGAACTAATCTTCGTAGGATCTGTAAATTTTATAATGTTATATCAATAAGTAGTTCAAATATAATGATAATTAAAGTTGAATCGGTATTGAATTTAAGAATTAACCTTTCAAAATCTTTGGATTCACACTAGTAAGTAGTTCAAATATTAATAAAATAATTAATAATCCTTAATCAGTATCGAGTTTAAGAGTACCTTTCCAAACCTCCGGAGACAATCTTTGTAAAATCTGTAAATTTACAATATTATATGATAAGTAGTTTAAATACATTAATAATTTTTAATTTAAGCTTGAATCAGTTTCAAATTTAAGAATTTACCTTTTCAGAACCTCCGGAGCTGAACTTCGTAATATTATTCCAGTAAGTTTAATCATATTAATAGGTATCGAATTTAAGAATTTAACTTCTTAAAACCTCTAGAACTAATCTTTGTATGATCTGTAAATTTTATAATGTTATATCAGTAAGTAGTTCAAATACATTAATGCTTAAATAGTATCGAAGGGATAAATAGAAACAGAATTTTAAGTTTTGTTAACGTCATAGCCGGCGGCTAATAGCCAGCTAGGACGTTGACAAATCTTAAATTCTGAGGTTCAGAGAAGGTATCGTTCTTTCTACTTTAATTCTGAACAACTATAATTAAAAGCTCAAGAACAACAGTATTTCTATGAAAATCGTAGCCGTTCGTAGTCGAACCCATCCCTAGTATCGAATTTAAGAGTTTATCCTTACAAAACCTCTGGAGCCAATCTTGTTGGATCTATGAATTTTATGTTATACCGGTAAGTAGTTCAAATATATCGATAAATCAGTATCGAATTTGTGAGTCCAGTTCCTAACTCGCGTTTTTGTATACCAAAGACCTATAAAAAAAAAAAGTTCTTATTTTGAAAAAAAGGAATTAAACCCAAATGAGAATGTAAACTAACACCTACGTACCTTTATCGCAGTATGGCCTCACGTCAGATCATGCAGATTCAGATCTTCAGGCACTCATTCTATGTTCAACCGCTCTAACAAAGCAAAGACCTACAAAAAGAAGAAATTGTCAGTTCTTATTTCTGAATAAAAAGGAAAAAACCCCAAAGAAAAAACACTGATACCTATCGAGTTCGCGGCTTTTTTCCAAGATTGCCTAAATCCGAATTTCTAAATGCTTTACTTTCTGCATTCTAACCATACCAACGAAGAAACACTTGTAAAGGAAAGAATTATTAGCTCCTGTTTTAAAAAAACACAGAATGTGAAAATAGAAACTAGTATTTACCATTTATCCCAGTTTTACAGTTTCTCGCGCTGATCCTAAATCTCTCAAATGCCCAATTTATATTCTGATCGTTCCAATTAAGCAAGATTTAAAAAAACACCATACACTAGCTAGAATAGTTAGAGCTGTGCTATATATATATATTTATTTAAATGTCAATTATTTTTAATTATTTTTTATTATTCAGACTGATCCGGAAAAATAAATTATGTTCAGAAATTAGGGCCCTGTTTTAATTTTAGGGTTTGAACCAAACACGCCAATATGCGATATTTAAAAATAAACAAAAAACCAAGGGGCAAAAATTTAGGTTTCACAACAAATAATCGCCATTTTCTCAAAATGGAAAACCCCTTCAAAGACGGGTTTTCCCATTCATGGTAGTCAAATTTTGATTCGCAATTGAGTTAAAGTGCATATGTTCAATGTCAAATTCACATTATTAATTTCATAAAAATTAATATATGCAATTTCATAATTAGTAAAGCAATTGTTCTTTCATATGAAAAATCTGAGTCGGGATATCACTTAATTTGATCCGATTAATTATGCGATCAATTTAAGAGTCAGTTTACAAAAAACAATGTAGGGAGGGCTTTAATAAGGTATTGATTTTAAGGTTATGTAATGCGCGAACAATAATAATATATTTAAGGGGCAATGACGAGGTAGATACCTGATATCTGCAAAAAAATAATAATCGAATATGCAACAATCGTAAATGTTAAAAATGATTACGTAAATCTGCACAATATTATATAGTTGGCAAACAATATAAACAAAATCTCAAGTGACTCAATACATAAATCGATAATCCAAACAGAATCCTGAGTAAACAAGCTATAATATTAACAAATAAGCTCAATAAGTCAAGAAAGCATGACGATAAATAGTCAAGTCAATGTACATATAAAGAAAATCAATATTGTAAACACATAAGGTAATATTTTTAAATAATGATTCCTACCGCAAATTCAAAAGCACGAAACATCAGCACGCATGCATACAAAATCAAGGAATGATCATCCAAATCAGAAGCCTAGAATTGTGAACTTTACTTAACTTGCCTGTAAACCATACTACGTACTTCGTATTCTGTTTCTGGTATACTTTACGTACATCGTACTACATTCCTGGTATATATCCATAGAACAAATAAGGAAAACGGGATAACTATAGTTAGTAATAAATCGGAGGTATGATCAATTTAATAATAATATAAGGAAAAATGATGATCATAAGGCAGGAGTAGATAAATTAATATCGTGATATTGGGGCGCAGAAACATTACGATAGTATCACCGGACTCAAGGGCTTGATATGTAGATTGTTATTCATATTACACTATATAGCTGAAAAGAACTAATCAAAGACATAGTACGCTCGGCAAGGTCCAGAGTGGATCAACCTACCAGTTTCTTTGGACATTAATTCTAGGCGCCTCTCAAAGTGCTAGTCACACACAATCTTTTTTCAATCAGATACTGAGAATCACACTCCCGTACAGCACATAAGAGAACTATTAATAATACCAACAGAGGTTATATTGTTGTATTATTTACTTTTTTGTGTTTAATCATGACCGGTCAAAAAAATCAAACCCACTGTACTATAGAAACATAACCGAATTACTTACGTACGTACAGTACATACGCATATCAACATAGACACATGAACTAATATAGAAACCATACACTTCTACTTTGTACTACGTTCCTGGTTGCAACATCAATATTACGGTTAAGAATTTTTTTTACCAATTAGATTTGCAATTTCTTTTGATAACTTTTTTAGTATTATTTGGGGTGTTACAAAAAGTCACAAGGATTTTTTATCCAATCAGATACCCAGAATTGCGGACATCAACTAACTTGCCCGTAAACCATATACTTCGTATTTCATACTCCGCTCCTGGTATACTAAATAAAGAGAAGATCTATTTACAAATAGGGTAAACTAATTAGGAATTTGAATTTTATAATATCACAATTTCAAATTATAATATACTCCTCTATATAATATCCAACCTCTACTATAGGTTGCTTTAGTTTGAAAGTAGAATAAAAATATTTTCAGGGATCAAAAATTAGAGTAAATGGCTAATTTGGCTGTAGTATTGCACAGTGTGGTCGGATTTTGTGTTGCCGGGAATTTCTAAATTAGGGGTAATTTCGAATAATTCTTATGGAAGAATTCCCATGTTTGTTTTCCATTAGTTGTACCGTTGATCTGTGTTTGATCTTTAGATAAGCGGAGTTTGAGATACGTTAGTTTATTTGTGGAACTTTTGTGAATTTCAAATTCAAATATTGTGTTCCGGAATTTATGTAATATTGTATTATCTTGGGATAATTCTGCTATTGTTGGATTTTCTCCGAATTTTTGGGCTATTATTTTTCTTTCCGCTTTGTTAAATATAGATAAGTATTTGAATCCTTTGTATGATTTTTCCATTGTTTGAATTTTATGTTCAATTCTTCTAAGAGGTCTAATCGATTCTTGAATCTTTTTCTTATATTTGATTAAGGTCTGGATTTCATATGACGATAACTTTCCAAAGTTTAGTGCTAGTACTGGGAATTGTTTGTCCATGATTTCAGGTATTTCTTCTTCTGGTATTTCTAAATCTATATCGTTTAGAAAGTTGAAGGTTTCTTGAGTTCGTTGTGGTTGTTTTTCCATTTTTATTTTTATTTCTTCTAATTTTGTATATTTATGGGTAATTCTAGTACGTCTTGTTCGTAGGTTTTTATTTTTCCGTCTATTAGTTCTATATTTTCTTCAAGTATGGGTACTAATTCATTTCGGTGTTTTAATAAGTCTTTTATTTTGTAGAGGTGCCATGGTCCCAATGTATGTAGTTCTGTTTGTTTCAGCGGTTCTTCTAATGGATGTAGGTAGATTGCTAAGGTTACTATATAATATGCTTCTTTTTGTAAACAATTTTCTGCTATCCATTCTTTAGTTGAGTAACACGTTTCTTCGGATATCTTCACAAGTTTCTCGTTTCTTAGTACTATTTCAGCTTCTTCAAAGCATTCTCTTATTACACATGCTTCCATATTTTCATTCTTTTCATGTATTGTTTTTCTTCCGGGTCCATTTAGTTTTAAATAAAAGTCTTTATTTGGGTTTATTCTTTGTGCTAATAATATACATATCTCATTTTCTATTTCTGTGAATAATATCAGTTGTGTCATTTTCCGTTCTGGTAAAAATGATATTATTTCATTTTCATTGTAAGGGCTGTTCCAATACTGAAATAGATTCTCGTTCCCAATACTGTTCATGATATTTTTCAAGTTCTTCGTAAGTTTCTGCTATCATGTATTGGTTTGATATCCAAATTCCTACTTGTTTCTCTTATAGTTCTTCAAGTAATTTTATATAGGAGCTTTGTAAGCGTTCCTGTTTTTCTTTTTCTGGTTGTGCTTGATAGTATGGGCTATAGGTTTGTTCTTGGTACTCTATTGTCAGATTGATTCTTCTGATTGTGTCTACTATTTCCCAGTATTCTTCGTTTTCGTAGCAATTATGTATATTGAGTGTTTCGTTATTTTTAGATTCGTATCGTAGTGCTAGTTCAAATAATTCTGCTTTTAGATCTGATTTCAGTTTCTCTAAATTTTTATATAAAACCTCTATAGATTCTTTTCTTTTGTTCTTTTTGATATATTTAGTTTCCCCTAGATCTTCTAGTTTTACCAAGAATAAATAGTATTGTTCAAATAAATATTCTGGTCTAATGTATTTTAGTTTTAACCTGATTCTTCTTGTTATTGCTAAATGACTAAAATATTGTGGTCTATAATTATTGGTTGATTCGGATTGAGAGTTGTAACTCATTTGTATCTTTGTAGGGGTTCATTTTTATCCAATAAATTAATAATAAAGGTGTTAATAGTATAACTATAACTAATAATATAAATGCTATTAATGTTGGTATATCGTAATGTGAAATATCTAAATCTAAAGGTTGCATTTAAGATTCTTTTTCAATAGTATTTTCTATTTTTTGGTGAAATTGGTCTCCTTTAATACTTAGGATAATATTTTCTATTATGTCTGCGTAAAAACTATTTGCAGCAACTATTCCTATTTCGTGTCCTAAATAGGGTTGATAAACTTGTTCTTGTAGTTTAAAGATGTTTCTTGCTATTGTTAGCTTGTTCCAAGTATGATTATCTGAGTAGCAGTTATAGATATTTAATTCTTCTATTGTGTCGTAAGTTTCTTTTCTTTTAATAAGATGTTGTCCTATATTATTAATAATTATAGAGTGTAAATAGTCAAGTTTCTAATATAATTCCTCATGTTCTAAGTATTCCGGCTCTATTTCTTTTACTTCTGATGCAATTGTACAATATCCGTATTCTTCTATTTTTCTTCCGGTTCTTTTAAAATATTCTTCTTTCAATTCTTTTATTATTATTTCTTTTTTAATATTCATCTAGAGTGAATTGGATCTTGTTTTTTAGATGGTTCATCTTTTGACAATATTCTGTCAATTATTTTATCAGTGGCTTGCTCAAGCCTTTCTATTTTATTTCTTGCTCCTTTAGAGTATAATATATTATCAATAGCTTCTAAATGATGCAATATTAAATAGTGGAATCTGAATAGTAATATTGTGAACTGATTGTTATAATCTCCGTAATAGAATTCTGTTTCTCTTGTTTTTGGATTATCTTCAAATATTTTACAAAATTCAGGTGATTCTGCTAATAATCTCTTCTTTATCCCTTCGATTTGTGCTTGTGTGTTGTCTAGGAAATTGTTATAAATATTTCTTTGTTTTTCTTGTTCCTTTACAAGTGCTCTTCCTGTTAGTTCTGGAAATAAGGTTTGTGTCCTTGTTAAGATATGTGCTGGTATCTTATTAGGCCTTTGTTTATCGTATTCAAATACATGAGGGTAAAATTCTCTTGCTATACTTTTAGCTCCTTCAAGTGTTAAGAGGATTGCTCCTAATCTTGAATTATTTGTTGGGTTTATTCAATTAATAAGGTCGTTAATTGTTTCCCAAATATTGTCAGTTATTTGTATAAGTTCTCTTGATTCTAAAATGTCTTTATCTCGTGGGTATCTTTTTGATTTCCTTCTTCTTGTTGGTGTTGAAATTGGTTGCCAGTTGAATCTGAATCTTCTTAGTTCTTCTAGTGTTTTATTTTGTTCTTCGCTCATTAAATTGTTCTTTAGCAAGTTTAATATTATAGGCTTCAATAATTCCTTCTTTAATTATTTTAATTATATAGCAGATGGATATTAATAATATGGTGTGTTCTAGTAGGACTATAAAATATATTGTTGTTCGATCGTAGATGAGTACTGATAGTATAAGGTGATTCATCCACAGTATAGTGATATTAGTTAGGGTATTGCTTCTATAAGTTGGTCCACTTTGTATTATTGATATATAAAAGGGTTTCGGTTATTTTATCAACTATTTCTCCTTCTATGTTTTGGACTAAAATTTCTTTTATTCTTTCTTCAAATATTCCTTGATTTACTGATATTGATATAAGGGCTGTTTTATAATATTCTTTTAATCTTGGTGTTTCAAGTGTTGATAGTTCTTTTACTATTTCTGATTTATAATTCTCGAGCAGTAGTATTATTTTCCTTAGATAATAGGTTCTTGTTTTCCTATCGGGCATTAAAGATATCAGTTGGTAATCCTAGTCTTTTATTATTGATTTGGTCATTTTCTTGGATATTTCATGCTCCTTTTAATGCCAATAATGTTCTATTTAAATATGCTCTTTCTGTTTCTGATAATTGTGATTCTTGAGTTCTCCTTGTAGGTTGTCGTGACATTCAATAGTTGTCTCCGTGTAATTTGTATAATAATCCTTTGTTAAGTCTTTCGTGGTAGAAATCTCTTACTTGATTATATTTGTTGCCACTTCTTCCTAATAGGTTTTTTATACAGTCTTCTGAATCTTTTCTAAGTGGGTCAGCCGGTTGAAGGGTATTTAAATATCTAAATATCGATTCTTTTATTAATTCACTTGATATGTAATCTTCGTCGTATGTTGATGCAAGTAATTTAAATAGTGCTAATAATGTTGCAAGTTTCACTACAAGTTTTAGTTCTTTATCACTTTTGGATTCTCCTTGTTCTATGGATATTAATTCTTCGAGGGTAGGATTATTCATTCAATTTTACTAATTCGTAATTATATTTTATTTTCTTTTCGTAGGTTCCTTTAAGTAGTTGGTCGATTGTTGGTCTAATATATTCGTAAAACCTTAGTAAGCCTGTGCTTTTTGGATAAAACCAATATTCTGTTAAGTTGCATTCTTTAATATAGAATTCTACAAGTTTTCTGATTTGTGAGAGGTATTTTCTTTGTGTGATTACTTCTGGTTTACTTCTGTTTATTGTTTTGTAAACAACTGTTGCTCTTTTAAATAAAAATGTGTATTCGTTATTTTTATAAGCTTCTTCTAATATGAGTTGTCCTTGTAAGGTCTGGATCTGAATCTTTATTTGGTCAAGGAGTCTTTGTAATTTTATATTGAGTTCTTCCTTTGATAATATTTGTTCGATTACATTATTTTCTTGATTAGAGTCTTGGAGGTCAATGTAATCTTTTGTAATGGTTCTCAGAAATTTCTTTTTTCATATATTTCTGGGTTCATTCAATTATATCTAAATTCTTCTAACAGTAATTGTTCTGCTGTTGGTATTTCGTAATTATATTTATAATTATAGGGTCTAAATTCAAAAAGGTTTGCTGTTGATACTTGTCTTTGTATAATGATTGTAATTTCTGATCTATATTCATTTTGAATGTATTGTTTTTCGTATTCTTCTACTGGGGGTTCTTCTTTTAAAATATTAATATATCTTAAAAGTCTCTTCTTGTGTTCTAGATAAAAGAGGAAATGTCTATTATTTTCACAATTATATATTGTTAAGGCTTCGTTTGTTTTTCTAGAATGATTTTCAGCTGTTCTTTTGATTTCTATTTGAATAGCTTCGTAAAGGGTTTCTAATTTCTTTAATAGTCTTTTCTTAGTATATAAATTTTTCGATTTGATTAATATTTCACTTATTTCTTTCTATCATATATAGATCTTTCTTTGGCTTCGTATCTTTCGTCGTAATCTAATTCTTCAGAGAGGTCAATATATTCTTGGGTGAGTTCTTCAATATATTTTCTTTCTTAAGGTATCTCAGGGTTCATATACTAGTGGTCAATATATAGTTAATATGGTCCTTTTTCTTTGGTTGAGGTCCCTGTGGTTTATAGAATTTAGTATTTTGACAAGAGATTCCTTTCCACTTGCAGCGATCACAAGTATTTTCTTGTTTAGAATAATTGAAGCATATATGTTCATCTCTACAATTGTCACAAGATTTGGTATTTCTTTTGTTATTTCTTGGAGAGTTTTTGTTTTTCATGTGTATGCTTTAAGCATGTAGATTCATGGTTCAGTTCTTGGTCCTTTTATAATTTTTCCGTTCAATATGGTTCAATAGGTTCAAAATTCTTTATTGTTCTAGTTCATTTAGTTCATAATATTAGTAATACAATGTAAATATTTATATTTTAAATGATACTAAATATGGATATATTGGATATTTAATATTTGTAACTGCTATTAAATATTTATATCAATTGTTCAGAATCTATTGTTGTATTTAACATTGTGGCTTCTGAATTGTTTTGCACGTTTCATCTCATTAGTTTCATTTTCTGATAGGTCTTCAAGGTTTACGTGTTCTCGAGTGTCTTTCAATTTCCTTTTTAATTTCTGGTTTTCATTTTGGAGTTCTAGGGTCGATTGTTCCAAAATTGTAATTCTTCTGACAAGGGCCTTATTTTCTTGTGTGAGTTTGAATTGTTGTTCTGCCATTAGTCCGAATATAGCATATAATTCTTCAATCTTTCGATTAGTATTATGTTCTGGCGAGGTAGATCTTGATCGTGGGATTTCTTCGATTTCTTCTTCAAAATCCATTTGATCTTGTTCTTCAGTTTGTTTTCTATACAATTCATTGTCTTTTCGGGCTTCATTGCACATTTCTTTTAGATCTTCTTGTCTTGATTTATCAATGGGTTTTTCTTTGGATTCTTCTTCTATAAGAAGGTTAATGGCTTTTGCGTTAATTTCTTTTTGACATTCTTCGCAATGTCCTACTGAATTCTTTTTTTTAGGCATTAGGCATTCCTTGCAGAGTGATATATATCCTTGGTCCTTTAAGAGTTCTTTTGCTTTTTCTATTTCTTCACATATTTCTTTATTTGTCATTGGTTTGGTTCTGACATCTTGGTTCATGGATAAAAGTCTTGCTTCGCGCAATTCAGGGTCTTCATCTTTATCTATTAATTCTTCATATTCTTCTAAGGTTAGTTCTTCATTATAATGATCTTGTTCATATATTCTTGTAAAGAAATTGGTTCTAATAGGTCTAGAATCTTCATCAATTTCAGGGTCATTATGTGTATCATTATTATATTCGCTGTCTGCTTTCTTGAAGTCTTCATCTTCATGGTGCCATTTGTTCATGTTATCTTTATACTGTATCATATATCTAATAATCCTTTTAATTCGTGATTCATTAATAGGGTATTGTAAATTTATATCCTTCCGGGTGTACTTTCTAATCCTATTATCCAACTGTTGGTTTAATAATCTTTCTATAGTTAGATTTATGTTATTAAAGATCATTTGGGTAAACTTATGTTCTTTGTTACAGAAATGCATTCCATCATGGCTTTCCATTTTTCTAGTAATGTTAGGTTTTTCGCAGAGTCGACAAATTGTTTTCTTGCCTTGTCCTAATCCTGTAAAGTATTTTTTACTTCTAGGGTCCTTAAAGTCTAACGCTTCATGCATTTCAGAATAGCATCCTTTACAATAGAGAGTTTCTTTAATGTAAATTACTTGTAATGAATACGGGTCCGTGAATAATCCTTTGATGTAATAAAGATCTTCTTTAGCAGTTGGTCTATTACATTCTTTCCTACAACAATGATATTTATCACATTGTTCATTATATGTGGCCCAATTAGTATATTCTTCTCTTCTTTGGATAATTCTTTCAGGATTACATTTGCAAAAGAGGTTTGCATTTTCTTTCAGAAGTCTAGAGGTCCTGCATTGATAGTTTTCATGTTCAGTAGTTTTGCAATAAGTACAATATTTGGAGTTTGACGCGGTCACGTTAGTACTACTGTTATTGATGTTGATCGGTTGATCATTTCTATTTCTTGCTTCAAGACAGTCATGTGCTTGATGTCCTTTTTCATGACATTTATAATATTCGTTTTCTGGGCAGTATCGATTAGTATGTCCAGGCTGTTTGCAGATGTTGCAAGTATATTTTCCTAAATTCTTTTGTTTTTCTTTGATTTCAAAAAAGGTTTCTTTCCCTTTTCCTTTGTTCGGTGGTCCATTATTGAGTCCTAACTCATTTCTAATTTCTTGAGTCATTTTCTCTTTCCAATCTTGGACGTGTTGAATCTCTTCAATGGCTAATTCAATTATGTTATAGGTACATTGATGTCTTTTAGGGTTTTTGACATAAAAGTCACACTTCTTGCAGTAATAATCTTCAGTTCCTTGAGGGTTCATTTTGATTTTTAGAGTTCGATTTGTAGTTCTTATTATTTTAGTTTCTTTAGTTTTTCCTGTAAGTTCAGTTTATCCTTTAAGTTGGTTCAGTGGAGTGTACTTTTATAATTTCCGTTTTTTCTTTTTGTTTATTATTAATTTGTAATAAAGGTTACTCAGTATCATATCCTTCAATAAGTTCAATGATATCTTCATATTTGTTTTGTAAACATTTAATATACGCGTTCCATAGGCACTGTTTATTTTGTCTACGCCAAATTTGTTCAAGTAAATATTTTGGTAGGTCATTTTTATTCCGATTCCTTTTTGGTATCGCGTCTTTTAGCACGCGCCATATTGCTTCAATATTATTGGTGTGGTAGATTTTTAATTCGTTTGAGGTTTCATTATAATCAATCATTGTCATTCCTTGACTGTAATTTATTTGGTGGTGCCGTATCCCTAGGTGTGAGTATATCTGATTATATGTTTGAATAGATTATCGATCCAGGGTGTACGTATTTCTGGATTAGGCCTAGTAGGGTATCAGCTGTTCGGTCCTTACAAATTTGTGCAAATATTTGTTTTTATTTAGTTCTTTCAATTCCTCCAAATACCCGTAGTTGTTCCGTTTTATTTTGACGATTTTTGTAAAACAAAAATTCGTCTATTTCCACAATGATATCTGATCCTCCTATTTTTGTTTCACTAATTTTTATCTCTTGAGTGATAACAGTTCTAAAGATCTGTGTCCATCTTGTGATGTTGGCGGGTGCAATATTTGTATAAATATTAAGTTGTTTACGCATTGCTTTACTTAGCCAAAAATAGCTTAATTCCATTATCTGGTTATATTTCAATTTAGCCTTTGAAAATATTGTTCCATTGAAGATTGATATTCTTTTCTGGTATTCTCTTCTTCCACAATTAAATGTATATTCTTTGTCATCAAAATTCATATTTGGGTTGTTACAGTAAATACAAGTCATAGTCCTTGGTAGTACTGATAGATCTTGTAAGTATTCCAAGCATCTTGATTCGTTTTCAATTATTTTTTCCACTTGGTACAAGGGCGGTATTGGCGTTATTAGGCCTGCTATTTCAGAGATCAAATGATACTTGTTTACTCCCAAATGTTTTGTTGATTTTGAGTCCAGTTGGTGGTTCTTTTATAGGTTTTGTTTCTTTAATAATTTCTTTTTTTGGTTTGATTGATTCTTGGTTCTCGATTGGTCCCATATGTCTACTAAGCCAATCTGATACATTGTTTGTTGATCCTTTAATATACTGTATCTCTTTGATGTTGTAATTTTCATCTATTTCTAGTTTCAAGATTCCATCATCTGATTTCTTGGCATTTTTCCTGCTTTAGCTACTCCTGTATTATCTGTTCGTATAATGATTGGTTTATTCCCAATGTAATGTCTCCAGTTCTTTAAATAGAAGTATATCGCGTAAAGTTTTTTTTGTGTGGATCCCTATAGTCTTTGACTTTGTGTAAGGGAATGTGATCCAAATTCTATTACTTCTTCTTCAGATTTGGTTAGGTCTTTATCTTCCTTAGTTGCATTTTCTCGTGCTTCTTTAGTTTTATAATGTGCTAATTCAGGATTAATTTGTTTTAGTACTGCGCCTATTCCATTATCTGATGCGTCTGTTTCTAGAATCAATTGGTATCCTTTCTTTGGGTAGATTAAAGCTATTGCATTATATACTTGTCTTTGAGTTCTTCAAATGCTTTTTGGCATTCATCAGTCCAAATAAACTTCTTATTTTTCTTTAATAGGTCATATATTGGTGCAGCTATTATAGCAAAGTTCTTAATAAATCTTCTAAAATAGTTCATAAATCCTGTAAATTTTCTAACTCCAGGTACATCTGTAGGCGGTTTAAGCTTCTTAACTTCTTTTATTTTGACTTGATTTGGTGATATTTTNGGCATTCATCAGTCCAAATAAACTTCTTATTTTTCTTTAATAGGTCATATATTGGTGCAGCTATTATAGCAAAGTTCTTAATAAATCTTCTAAAATTTCTAACTCCAGGTACATCTGTAGGCGGTTTAAGCTTCTTAACTTCTTTTATTTTGACTTGATTTGGTGATATTTTTCTGTATAAAACTTTGTAATTTAAGATCATTATTTCTTCTTTAATAAATTCACATTTTTCTGCTTCGAGTGTCATTGCCCCCTTTTTTATGCGTTCAAACACCATTTGAATATGTGAAATGTGTTCTTTTACAGAGTCAGAAGCAATTGTTAGGTCATCCATATATACATATACAAATGGATAGTCTCTAAACAATTCATACATATAACGCATCATGTAGGCCAGTGCAGTTTTAATTCCCATAGGGCATTTGTTGAATTCGTATTTTCCTTTGCCAGGAAAAAATACAGCAGTTTTATGTTGATCATTTTTCCTAAGAGGAAACTGATAAAAAGCACTCTTGAAATCACAGGTGGAAAAAATTTAATGGCTTGCAAGCTTTTGTAGCAAGACATTAATATTTGGTATTTCATAGGGATCGTTCTTTAGATATTTGTTAAGGTTTGAGTAGTCTACTGTGGCTCTATAGCTGCCGTCAGGTTTTGGTACTATTACTAAAGGTGACATCCAGGTTGATTTGGATGGTTCAATATGTCCGCTTTCTCTAAGTTCTTTGTATAATTTGTCTGCTTGTTCTATTTGGTCTTCAGAGTATTGTCTGATTTTATTAGCTTTTACCTTAAAAGGTATATCTTTTTCAGGTATTGTAAGATCTAATGTTATTTCTTCGAACATTTCCTTATTAAAGGATGTTCCTTTCTCTATCTTCCTTCTGAATATTTGAATATATCTTTCAAATATTGGTTTCATTACATGTTTATAATTTTTGTGAGTATTCTTTATTAAGATTTTTAATCTTTCTTCTTCTGGAATTTCTTTTTTGTCGATTTCCATTTCATATTTATGGAAATTGAATATTTCTTTTATAGTTTTTATGTTTCCAATATGTTGTTTTTCAGGTATTTTCTTTACTTTATTTGTATAATTGATTGCCCATATCTGGCGATCATTAACTATTCCAGGTTGTATACATATTCCTTTTTTGGCAATGTGTATTGGTGTTGTTACTAAGTAATCTCCTTTTTTATCTATTTTTATTGGTGTCCATGTATATGGTTTTAATATACATTCTTTTTCTGTTTTCAATGGTGTTCCTGTTCCTAGTGTTGGTATTATATGTCTTCTAATCTCATTGGGTATATGTCCTAATTCTTCGTGTATGTTTTATTTTAGTTCTTTTCTTCATTTTTATTGGTTCATTTCTAATTTCTTTAATTTTTATGTTAAATAGTTCATTATTGTCATTACTACTATAATATCCAAAAGTGGTTTGGTAATCATCTTTTGGTATTGCTAGTGTACTTGGTCTTCCTGATGTGGGTCTCATAAATGGTGATTGTGAGCCTTCATCTATTCCAATTTCTAATCCTTTTTGATTTTATGTTTGTTCTTTATATTGTTCATTTATTCTATTTAATTCTTCTTGTCGCTTTTGTTCTTTTTGTGCTTGCATTTGTTCATACTCTTCTCTAAGTTTTTGATCATCTCTTTCTTTGGCTTGTTGCCATGTTTCTTTATTTCTATTTTTATTTGTTCTTCTTTCAGTAGATATTTTTCTTCTTCTAATGAAGTCTGAGTTATTTTGTTCTTTTTCTATGTTTTTCATAGCTTGTTTCTTAATTATATTTTCTTTTAGGTCATTTTTCTTGCTTCCGAACATATAATTGTATCCTTTTGCAAATATATTACAGCTTCCTTGGTTCTGATTTTCTTGAATTTCTTCATTTTCTTGTTGGTTAAAGTTGTATATATTATTATCCTCTTCTATTTCTATATCTTCTTGTTTGTGAAGGTTTCCAGTATTGTCTATTTCATATGTTTCTTCGTAGTCAGTAGGTACTATGGCTGGTTGATTATTTAAGTATATACTGGGTATACTGCTAGTACTGGCCATGCTACTGATACTTGGTTTCTTTGAACATGAGTGTCTTGTTACTTCATTATTTATCATTAAGGGTCTTAATGGATCCTTTTTATTCAGTTTATTGATATTTGATCCAAGATTTGCTTCTTTAAATCTTTGATAGTCTGGTCCTAGGCCTGACTGTTTTCCTTCACTTTTACTAAGGTTTTTCATGAATTTATCATGTTTTCTTTGGATATTTTTATCTTCTAGATCACTTTCGTTATCCGAGTCTGAGTCTACTGTTTTCTTTATTTCTTCTTCCTTTTGTTTTCTTTCCTTAGTTATTTCTTTTAATTCTTCATCTTCTTTTCTTAATGCTTTGAAAAGGTCTTCATCTGTTTCTATTTTTATAGGTGTTTTCTGTGTTATTTTTGGACTTTTCAGGCTTTCTCTCATAAACTCATTATATTTTATTTCTGCTTNCTTTTGTTCTTTTTGTGCTTGCATTTGTTCATACTCTTCTCTAAGTTTTTGATCATCTCTTTCTTTGGCTTGTTGCCATGTTTCTTTATTTCTATTTTTATTTGTTCTTCTTTCAGTAGATATTTTTCTTCTTCTAATGAAGTCTGAGTTATTTTGTTCTTTTTCTATGTTTTTCATAGCTTGTTTCTTAATTATATTTTCTTTTAGGTCATTTTTCTTGCTTCCGAACATATAATTGTATCCTTTTGCAAATATATTACAGCTTCCTTGGTTCTGATTTTCTTGAATTTCTTCATTTTCTTGTTGGTTAAAGTTGTATATATTATTATCCTCTTCTATTTCTATATCTTCTTGTTTGTGAAGGTTTCCAGTATTGTCTATTTCATATGTTTCTTCGTAGTCAGTAGGTACTATGGCTGGTTGATTATTTAAGTATATACTGGGTATACTGCTAGTACTGGCCATGCTACTGATACTTGGTTTCTTTGAACATGAGTGTCTTGTTACTTCATTATTTATCATTAAGGGTCTTAATGGATCCTTTTTATTCAGTTTATTGATATTTGATCCAAGATTTGCTTCTTTAAATCTTTGATAGTCTGGTCCTAGGCCTGACTGTTTTCCTTCACTTTTACTAAGGTTTTTCATGAATTTATCATGTTTTCTTTGGATATTTTTATCTTCTAGATCACTTTCGTTATCCGAGTCTGAGTCTACTGTTTTCTTTATTTCTTCTTCCTTTTGTTTTCTTTCCTTAGTTATTTCTTTTAATTCTTCATCTTCTTTTCTTAATGCTTTGAAAAGGTCTTCATCTGTTTCTATTTTTATAGGTGTTTTCTGTGTTATTTTTGGACTTTTCAGGCTTTCTCTCATAAACTCATTATATTTTATTTCTGCTTGATTTCTAATTTCTGCGTTTGGGTTTGTAACTGATGTTTGAAGTAGCTGGTGTTGTATAGCCTGTTTTTCAAATTCTTGCATTTTTCTATATTTGTCCAGTGTTATATTTAATTGTTTTTCTACATCTTTTTGGTATTCTATCTCTTTCCTTCTTACTTCTCTTTTTATAGATTCTTGTGTTATTTCATTTTGTCTGTCAGTCTATTGGATTGCATTTCAAAGTTTTTTTCGTTCAGTTCTAGGGTAGTTCCTTACTTCCTCTGGTAGTGTGGGTATTTCCTGTATCATTTTCCAATTTTTATGTACATCTTTTCCATCCATTCTTGTTAATTTTAGATATTTTGTTTCTATGTCTGCTGTATCTTCCATTAGCCTTTCTAAGTCTGTTACGAGTTCTTTTGAATCACTTTCTTTTTGTATTCTTTTGATTTCTTCTAGGTCATTATTCATTTTATTCCATATATTTGAGAATGATGGCGATATCGGTGATTTATTTTTCTTTTTGGATGTAGATGTTTTAATTTGAGGTAAATATTTGTTTCTAACTTCATTAATTTTCTGAGTTATTTGTCCTATTTTATTATTGTGAATGTTCTTTCTTGCTTCATCTTCTTGTTGATTTTGATATCTTTCTTTTCTTTCTAGGCTTAGATTTTTCATTGAATTCATTAGGTAATCCATTGGATCTATTGGGTTTTCTTGGTAATTGTTTATAACTTCCATTGGTAGGTCACTGTATTGTATACCTTTCCTTGGGTCCCATTCGTTTAATTTCTTTATCCTGTCTAATGTTGTTAGTCGAAATACTTAATTTAGTCAACTATTTAGGCAATTAGCGTCTAAATATATTTCGACATAGCATTATTTTTTTTTCGAAATTTCAAAAGTCTAAATTTGCCTAATTGTCTAAATAGTTGACTAAATAAATACTATGTGACTAAATGTCTAAATAGTTGACTAAATATAATACTTATGACTAAATGTAAGATTCTATTTAATTATAGCGCTTTGCAAAAAGTGTAACCCTGTAATTACATGGTGATGATGGCAGAAAATTTTAATTCCCTATTGATCATCATTTTTATCAAAAACATCTTTTTTTATCAGAAATCATTAAAATTCTTCAAGAATTGAAAAATCGGCTGATTTTTCATGACAACATGATCTGCAGAGATCGCACATTTTTGCAAAGTGCAATAAGCTCTGGTGTAGCTTTAAAACAACCAAAAAACTTTGTACATTGCTTCATATTATTTGTAAAACCTAATAACTTACAGTATTAAATAATAAAAAATAGAATCTAATCAGGCATCAATACAAGAAATAACTAGAATTCAATCATCGATTCTAAAATGATTTACAGGTTTCAATCAATGATTTTGATTTTTAGAATCGATTCGCATCCCTACTTTGTGATATTTACATACAGCTCCGCAGCTGCAATGGCAGCGTAAGGACCTGAAACAGATGCTGCTGGATGATGCCCCGATTCTCTTTAGCTATATGGGCATATGTTAGACATCATTCTTATGCTTGTGTTTTCATGTAGTTTAGGACCTTGGGGTTTAGAAAATTTTAGAACTGAGAGGTCAGTAGTTTATATGTGAGTTGATTGGTATGGGTATAAATAATTAGTCCTAGACTTTAGTCCTAGACTAGAGGTATTGATATTAAAGTATGAATGCTAGAGCTTGTTTGGATAGCAAACCTATTACTATATGTTTTTTCATATTATTTCTTAATTTAGACATTTTGATATTATTTAGACATTTAGACATTATTTAGACATTTCGGCATAATTTAGGATTTTGATAATATTTAGACATTTCAGCAGCCTAAATATCAAATGTCGAAATATTTCTACAAGCATAAAACAATTTTGGCTAACAACATTAATCCTGTCTGACAGTTCTTTTTCTAGTTCCCTATCTAATGATAGTATATCTATAGCATAATATCTTAGCGTTTGTACTTCCTTTATTTGTTCTTGTTTATCCCAGTCTTTCTTTCTGGGTGTTTCTAGTATTGCAGCTTCTTTACATTGTTGTACCATGGTTTTGAATATTTCTTGGAGTAATAATCCTGTTAGCAAGTGTTCGTGGATGTCATATCCACTTCCAAAGATTGTTTCTTTGATTTCGTATGTACAGCCGTTTTTGTCTCTAATTTTTCTAGCGCGAACCACATTGTTTATGTAGCAAAGTTGGATATCTTTTCCATACTTGTCTAAGACTTTTTTATAGTCTTCTGTTGTTCTTCTTGCTCTTGCTTCAAAATAATGTTGTGTATCTAAACACAACTTTACTCTATTTATCGTTTTTCCATTTGCAAGGTTTTTGTTATACCGATTTTCTTTGTGAACCTTGGATCTAATTTCTATTAGTTCTTCTATTGTAGCACCATAGCATTTGTTTGCTGCTGAGTTTTCTAATAATATTGTGACGTCAGTATCTTTTGTTTGTTTTAATATTTCCTGCAGGTTCTGTATTACGTCACTTTTATTATTATTCCGAGCTGTTTCAATATGAAGTACGTAGTTCCTGGCTCCAATTCTATGTACTCTTTGCACTTCTTCTATCATTCTGGTTATTCTCTAGTTTAGATTACCTTGCTTGTTATATGTATTACCACTTAAATCTAATTCCATTGTAGCATGTATTACTAGCTTCAATTGAGATTGATTGTTGCCTTCTATTATTTTGATATCAATTTCGATATCTGGTATGCCCCTTATCAATGTTATTTGATTTTGTTCAAATTTATCCTTAAAATCTCCTTTTGCAGGTATATACTGCACAAATGTCTGTATTATATTGCTTCCTGTTTGTATAACTGCTTCGACTATATCTTTCCATAGCCCATCACAGGTTATTCCGATTAGTTTCTTGCAACTTTTGTTCCTTTCACACTGTTTATAAAACAGTTGGAGTGCACTTGAATCAATATGTTGTATTGTGAATAAGTCATATTTGATTCTCTTTTCATGTTTTTTGCGAGTTATCTCGCTTAATTCTTTAGGTTCTTTAGGAATATCTCGTTGGTTAGGCACTTTCTTATCAGGTAAAATGTGCCTACGCCTTGTTTTCTTTACTTTTGGGACTAGACTTAGGCGTTTATTTGTTTTACTTCTTTTGCTGGTATGCCTTGTTTTACTTCTTTGTTTTACTTCACTTTTGTTTTCTTTTCTTGGTTCTGTATTCTTATTTATATTAGGTTTCTTAGGTTCATTTGTTATGTTTATATTTAGTTGGGTGCCTTGTTTTACTTCACTTTGTGAATGTAATAGCAATGGCGCCTCATCGTTAATATTCTTTTTTATTTTAGATAGTTTTTGATTGGCTAGGTTGTTTAGTTCGTTAATTTTACTTGGTTGGGCGCCTTGTTTACTTCACTTCTTTGCTTTCGTCCGTGGGTTTTCGAAACTTTTTACTAGCCTTAGGAGAAAGGAAAGGTCGTCAGTGAAATGTGGATACTCGAAACTTGCTGCTAGGTTTATCCTCAGAGTATACTTCGGATAGGTTTGGCAGTAGCCTCTGAGCATTGCCATAACCGTTTTTGGATTGCTTCAATCGGTAGTGTTGGTGTATTAGAACTCTTTGATTATGTATAGGTTCATTATTAATGAGAATAGTATGGTTCTTTTGATCTTTTGATATTCCTATTTGTGATTGATGTTTGTTACTAAGGAGGATATATTTTGATTCTGTGTTTAGGACGTCTATTTTTAGATTGCATGTTAAATATTCATTAATTTTGATATCAGCTACTATTTTGCCTATTATTTTGACTTCACATCCTACTGCTTCTGCTATTGCTGGTTTTGATATGATTTTCTCTAATTCTAGTCTTTTTGCATAATTTATTCCCATTGACGTATTAGTTGATCCTTCATCTAGTTTGAATTCCATTATTATGCCATTTATGAGTGCTATAAAGTAAAATCCTTTTGCTCCTTTTTGTTTAAGCTTATTGATTTTTGTTTGTTCAGGAAAGAATAACTTTTCGTAATTATGATAGGCAAAGTATTTTGGTTCGTTAAAATATTTTTCTTTATTAAAGGTAAATAGTTCTAGTTCTTTGGTACAAGAATATAGATAATTATACATATTATAATGTTTGTTATTATACTCTCCAATACAACCTTTATTTAATTCAGGGAGTTGTTCATGAGTATTGGGCATGCTCCCGTTTAGAAATAATAATCATTTTCTGATTCTTCTGAGCTAGTGTTCCTATGAACCTGAACTGAACTGAACTTAGGTCAAGTTCAGGTTCAGGTTCAGTATTGAACTTTTAGGTTCAGTTCATAAGTTCATGAACATGTTCAGGTTCAGTCAGGTGTTCATATGAACTAGTAATTCTAGGTTTGAGTCCAGGTTTGGTCTGGTCCTGACCAGACTCAAATTCTAAATTTTATTATTAAAACTTTATACTAAACTCAAACTCAATCATAAGTTTGGTCGGGCTAGACAAATTTTGCAAACTAGTCTGAATCTGAATAAAAATATATGTATTTTTTGATACTGAACCAGTTTACTTAGAGTGAGAAGTATAAATCAGTTAGTAAAATTTAGAGAATTATAGATATTTGTATAATTTTATTAATAAAATTATACAAATTTCTAAGATTCTCTAAATTTTACTAATTGATCATAACTTCTTGATATAAGTAAACTTGTT
>QKWP01000138.1:393163-411400 GCA_003550325.1 Gigaspora rosea | reverse complement strand
TATTCATCAAAATCTTCTTTTTCTCTTGATTTTTCAAGGTTAAATACCATTGGGTCTTCTACTTCTTCTACATCTTTTCGGTATTTATAACAGCTATTAGTAAAATGTGTATCCGTTTTGCAGTAGTCACACCACATTTTCTTATCCTTGTATTTTTCTTTGTTAAATGGTTTATATTTCTTTTTATATTGTCCTGATGAGTCTTTTGGGCGAAATGATGATTTCTTGAATCTTTCTTCTTTAGTTCTAAAAGGCTTGGATGGGTCTTTTCTTTTCTTTGATTCTTTCCATTTTTATAATCTTCTCTGGATTTCCATGTTCTTCCTCTTTTGTCGGTATATCCATTTCCTTTCTTGTTGAATTATTTTCTGCTTTTATCTTTTGAGAATCTTTCTTTTGAGAATTTCTTTCCTTTATTATATCCTTTATCTTGTTTCTTGGATCTACAGTCACTCATAAGATGTCCTTTTCTTCCGCAATTATAACATTTCATGTTTCTGAGAGGTACTATTGCGAATTCATTCTTTTTGAATCTATTTTCTTTTTTCTTCTTTTCATTATCATAGAATTCTCTTTGTTTGCTTAGGAAGTTCATTTGTTTCTTTTCTGATTGGTTTCTAAAATATCCTCCTACTTTTCCTGATTTATAATAGTTATACACTCTTGATAGTGCTGTAAAGAATGCAGGTGTATCTGTGATTTCATTATTAATTAAGTTCATTTGGCTTTTGTAGTCTTCTAGTTCATGTCATCCATTAGGTAACATTCCTTCTAATAATATTTGTAGTCCTCCTAAAAATGATGTGTTATTTCTACATAGTGCTAAGTCACGCATAAATTTAGTTTGGAAGTTTGCTGCTTTATCTATTTCAATTAGATATTTGGGTTCAAATCTCATTTTGTTGAATTGCTTTTGCTTTTCTTTAATCATTTTTGGTGTTATAAACACTTTGTCAAACCATAATCTGAATGATACTTGTCTTGATTTTCCATCTGCATTTTGACATAATAAATTTCTTTGTCCTATTCCTCCATCATGTGCTGCAGCGAAGTGTATGTTCATTTCTTCAGGGAAATTGGTTTTGTCTAATAAGATTGTGGTTGGGTCATCTTCTACTGATTCCCAATCATGTCTTTTTCTTCGTGCTCCTCTATTAAAGTCACTTGGGAAATATGATGTTAAATCATTTTTGTGTGTTTCATATAGAATATATCTTTCGTAATCAAAGCACGATATTGCCAGTTTATGTACTAAGTTTTTCATGAATACTACATTATATGCTCCTTGTGCATCTGCATTTCCTCCTATGAGTCCTGCTATATCATTTAATGCTATCCTATTATATCCATTATTATAGTTTCCAGTAAAGTATCCTGTTGTTAATAAGTCCAGTTGTACATATACTTGTATTGCATGTTCGAAATGGTTTCTAAATTGTACCCAATTTGAGCCATTGAGTATCATTCCATTCATTAAAATTTTAAAGTTAATTTTGTTGAGGTCTGAAAATTCTATAGCGCCTGCCATTGTCGTCAAAGTTTGGTTTAATTTCTGTATATAGACAAAATTGTATATAATCTTTGATATGTAAGTTTTCTAATTCAAGTCCTTTCTTTAATACTTCTTTTTCTTTAGAAATATGTCCAATAGTTATATAGGTTAATGAGTCTTTTATTTCTGGGAATTTCTTGAGTTTATCAAGGAATTTCTTCTGATTTTCTTTCTTTTTCTTTAATATCTTTTCAAGTTTCTTTTTATATTCGTCTTCAAGGGTTCGCAATGCATTGATTACTTTTACGAATGTATCGTATTCCCTTGTTGTTAATGTTGTTTGATATGATGGTACGCTATCAAAATATCTTTTGAATTGATCTTGTAATTCTCTTTTTCTTGAGTTGTGATAATATTTATTTGGATATATCGTTAGCTAGTAGTTGAGTTCTTGGTTTGTTATTTTAATTGTGTTACTGTGTTGCATTTAGGTATTTTTGGTTCGTGATTCTAGTTAAATATTCTAGGTTCTGTTTATACTCTTTTACAATGTTGTTAATATATTCTTCAGGTTCTTCTTTTCTTATACAATTAATGATATATGCTTGTACTAGTTCTGCTCTTGCAGGTTTATTTTGATCAATTATGACCTTGCTTTGTTGAAATATTATTTCTTCATGTTGTTCTAGCTGTTTGNTTGATTACTTTTACGAATGTATCGTATTCCCTTGTTGTTAATGTTGTTTGATATGATGGTACGCTATCAAAATATCTTTTGAATTGATCTTGTAATTCTCTTTTTCTTGAGTTGTGATAATATATATTTGGATATATCGTTAGCTAGTAGTTGAGTTCTTGGTTTGTTAGTTTAATTGTGTTACTGTGTTGCATTCAGGTATTTTTGGTTCGTGATTCTAGTTAAATATTCTAGGTCCTGTTTATACTCTTTTACAATGTTGTTAATATATTCTTCAGGTTCTTCTTTTCTTATACAATTAATGATATATGCTTGTACTAGTTCTGCTCTTGCAGGTTTATTTTGATCAATTATGACCTTGCTTTGTTGAAATATTATTTCTTCATGTTGTTCTAGCTGTTTGTACTTTTTGGGTCCTAAATCGATATTTCTTATTTCTTTGATTCTATTTTCAATATCTTTGAGGTATTCTTCAGGGTTTAATAGGTTGATTTTGTTATTGTTCATTAAACTGATGATGTTGTTATTGGTGTTATAGTGCTATCGATTGATGATGCAATTTGATATATTCTCTGTTGTTCTTTTTTTTCTAATTTGAGTTTATTGTTTAGTCTTTGTTTATATCCGAAGTATACTGCTAATATAAATGTGAATACTGCTATTAATGCTATTACTATGTCTTCAATTATTACGTTCTGGTCTTGAAAGTATGAGGGTGTTACTATTTCTGTGATTGTAGCTGTCTGGAATATAGTTGTTGGTTGTATTGTTTGGGTTAATGTTATGTTTAAGGTCTGAGTTATTGACTGAGTTATTGTAGGTACTGATATTGTTACGAGTGAGAACTGTTGACTCATTTATCTCCTTCCGTTGAATATATTGTTTCCTTGTTGGAGTGCTTGTTGGTATTGTCTAAGTTTTCGTTGTTGATCAGATGGTAGACTATTGATTTGTTCTTGAGTTAGGGTTCTAAGTTCGTGTTGTCCTGATTGAAAGTCTGGTACTCTATTGTTCCTTCTTTGTTTTCTTTGTTTTCTTTTATTACAACTTTTATGTACACAGATGATGATAAGTACTATTAATGCGATACTTATAACAGTAAGTGTGATAATTGTAGCAGTTTCTGGTGAGATTGGTGTAATTGGTTGTTCTTGGGTTTGATTCATTTAGCAGCAGCCTAAGTCGTTGTATTGAGCTTCGTACGATACGTTTGGATGTCTTTTGTATAATCTCTTTTTATACCTTTATATTGATATACAGCAAATAGTAATTGTTAATATATAAATAAATATTACTATAATTAGTGCTTGTAACAATGAGTATGCTAAGGGGTTCTTTGATATATCTCCTGAAGTGTTATCGATTGTTGTTGGTACAATAGTTTGGATGGTGGTCATAGATTGTATGTGAAAGAATATTTGTGTTCGTGAATATATTTGATCACGTGGGTATATACTTTGGTTTGTTCTAATGTTTCTAATTATATTGTTTATAAATGAAGGTTCCTGAATGGAATAGTTCATATACAGTTACATTAGTATGGTAGTTTTGGTGCGGTAAGGTATTAAAATGTTATATTTTGGGTGCCTTTCTATTTGTATCTCGGTGGTTGGTTGTTTGTAATTGTGATAATTGTTGGGCTAACTGTTCTATGCTAATATTGTTTATATCTAATAGTGTTGTAAATGGTGTTTGACTCGTTCCTATTGGTGCTTGTGTTAAGTTGCGCTTGTAGGCTAATTTCCTTTTTCTAATTCTTCTAATACAGATTACTAATAATATGGCTATTATTAATAATGCGGCTGTGATTGTTGATAGAATTTCTATCGCTAAAGTATTGTTTATATTGTTGTTTGGAGCGTCTGTTGATGTAGCTAATATTGTGATTTTGGCGTTTGTTGGCCTTGTACTTGGATTTTCTTGGGCGTTTGGTATTGTTAGTGTTGCAGATGTTGTTTGTGGTATTGGTACTGATATTACTATATCAGCTTGTACTATAGTTCGATTTTTCTGTTGATATTAATATTGTTCTGAGCCTAAAATTACTAATATTATAAATAATATTATTTGATGTATTAAGGCTGTTTTGGCGTTAATCATTGAGAATTGTTTTGGTGAAGTTGGATGCCTTTCTCTGTTCAATTACTGTACTGTATTGTATTGTTTAGAATTTCGGCGTTAAAATACTTTGAGTTCTGTTTTAAATGATTGTGTAGGTGAATAATTATGATTGGTTGAATATGATTCTTTTTGTTTGTTGGGTGCTTGTTCTTTAATTATGAGTTTTGAGATTTGTTAGTTCAATGGTAGTTGTATGGTATGTGGTTCGTAGATAACCAAGTTTTTCTTGTTTTTTACTTCTTTTTGGATTAAATATAGCCTGAATGGCTTGCTGTTCTTTTTGGTGAATTTATGTTGTAGTGTTAGTTAAATAGTTTAACTTCCCAAGGTAAAGGTGTGATTCATAGGTATCAATTAGTTGAGTGCCTTATATTTCTTTTTAAGTATTTCTCTGCTTTTAATTCTTTATTGTGTTTATCGAATGTTAGTTAATACTTCTGTTTCAATATAGTTCCTTCTTTGAGGTAGCTATTCTCAAAGTTAGTACTCAAGAGTGCGCGCTATTTCACTTTTGATGTTCGTTGAAACTTTGGTCCAGAAAGTTATATAGTTAAATACACTTTATTAACAAGTTTTTCAATAAGAATTATGTTTATATTTAATAAACTTTGATTTTATTTATAATATTTAATATACGATAGATAATACAGTTTAATAATAATAATGTGTAATAGTAAATAAGAATATACGCTATATAGTTTAATATCATTTAAGATATTGAGTATGTTGGTACTAAACTAATATTCAAGGTTCTGTATGGTATACGGCAATAATATTGTGGTATAAATTTTGATTTTAATACAGTAATATGATTAATGATTTATAAGGGTAATAGGTTGAATATAATTTTGAATAAATGCAAATATAATTTGAATACGCAAGATTAACTACATGTAAAAGATCGGGTTTAAATAATTATTTTTCGATAATAAAATACATTACGTTAATTTCGATTTTCTATCTATTTTAGTCACGTTAACATATTCGTTGTTTACGTGTTATTGTTTTGATTGTTTTTCGATAGTTGCGCCAATTTCTGTACCAGCCAGATTGGTGTTACGGTTCGATTTTTGAATTTTCTATGTTCGGTTTTCTTCATGGTTCAATTTGTACAGATTTGGAAGATGATTTCCGGGTAATTTTATGTGATACCCTGTACATGCTATTCGTACATTAGCTGCTAATTTATTAGTAAGTATCCAAACTCTTGGTTTAATTAGTGCATTTTACTATTTTTAACTATCTTTTTATTCTTTTCATCTTTCTTTTCTTTGCTACTATCCATTTTATACATTACAGCTGCATTATTATTTGTACTACAGTGCAAGACACTTAAAGACTACATTCTCATAATTTGTCACATTTTCAAAAGTTTTATATTGAAATTTGATGTTTTTTTAGATTTCTTGTATTCTGATTGGTCAAAAATTAATTAATAAAAAATATTTTAAAAATAATTTTAAAAATAATTTTAAAATTAGCCAATAACAAGAAGCCAAAACATGTGACATGTTCCAGTTTTGATTAAATTTTTACATATCATATAAAAATACTATATTTTTAAAGCTATATATATTGAAAAGTTATTATAACTTTTTAAAAAAAATAAGGCTGTTAAGTTGTAATAAATTGATTTAGCTATAAAATAGTAGCTTCCTTTTTAAAATATCTTTTTTAAAACATAAGTTATTAGCTTTTAAAGTTTGTGTAGTCTTTAAGTATCAGCACTATAGTTTTAATACCCTTATTTATACTTTCTTTAATCTGCACTATTGATTCTTCAATTTGATTTTTGAACTATATACTACTATTCTCCAATTTATTCTCAATTACTAATTTTAAATTATCAAGTAATCCACTTTCAATTGGGTTCAAATCCAGTTCAAAGGCTATTTCTTTACTTTTATATATGCTTATACCACTCTGAAAACAGGATTCAAGATCAGATTGTTTATAGAATACCTTTTGTTAAGATAACAATTACTAGCTATAAACCTTTTAGCTACATTGTCTAATTTAACTATCTTGTAAAGCAACAAAGTACAGTAGCCAACAAAAGTAACGCCTGATTTCGCTCAAAATAGAAAATTTTTATTAATATAATTTTGGCTGCATATACATCAAATTTTTTTTTATTAATAATTTAATACATTACTGAATGCACGTGTGCATTCAATATTATTCAATTCTTCATGTTGGGCCCAAAACTACCCGAAGAATGAATGTATTAAAGTTTTTGTATCCTTTTTTAAAAATGGGTTTAAGATCGTTTACACCTTTTTAAAGGCTTTTAAACTTTTGGATATTATTTTTTAATGCTTTCGAATTGTTTTTAATAAGTTTAGGTCAGGGTCTTCCTTTATTTACTTAATAATTCAATTTTTTCTGATTTTAACACATTTTGTAGCTTTTTTAATAATACAAAAACGATAATTATCACATAAAAACATTATATTTAATTCAAATAATAAAAAAATAAAACACAAAACAGAAAAATATAGTCTTGAAGAACCTTAATAAAAAATTTTTATTATTTTTTATTTAAATTCAAATTAAATATTAACAAACTTTTAATTATACCCACGACCACTCTCAAGCCATTACCAAGCCCTATCTATCCCTAAAACTCAACACCAACTATCTATTTTCTTTTTTTTCATTGTGTAATATTATACTCTAATATTCCAGGTTTACTTGCTCGCTTCTCTTTTTGTTTCGTTAAAAAAAGCCACTCCTTTACTTGTATACATTTCTATCTTTTTTTTTAATATTAAATTTAATATATAGTTATATTATAATTTCTAAAATATGAGCTTTTTATTGCCACAAAAAACTTAAAGCACAAAACAATAAAGACCTAAACTATAAACAACAAACCGTATAAGCCCCAGATTGTAGTTGGAGTCGTGCAATGGCATGTGTTATTCCTTTATTGCTTTTTTCATAATACGCTTTTTTTCTTGCTTCTTGAGGACTGAGGAACATCTAAACAATTGTTAAAAATTTATTTTTATAGTTCTTTTGTAATGTTTAAGAAGCTATTAACTTAATGTGTAAAGGTGTTGCATTGCTTGTATGGTTTACTAAGTGGTTATTTTTGGTATAAAAAAAGGGTATTTTCTTACTTTTTGCAGGCTATTAGGTGTGCAACACCTTACACTGGATGTACAGGGGGTTTTTTTTTATCCTGGTGCTTATTCGAAGTCAATGAAAAAAAGTAAAAAAAAAATTTGCCTTGGGGAACGTCAAAAAAGGGGTAAGCACAGTCATGTTTTTACTCACTTGTTTGATCTGCAGATCAGGCGTTACTTTTGTTGGCTACTGTACCTTATTTTTATTTACTTGAACTTCTATTCTATTGGGATTGTATTCTCCATTATCAAATATTTATTTAGCAAGTTCACTTTTAGTATATTCTTTTTCTTCTCTAATAGTCTTTTGGAAGTTACTAGCTATTTTTTACAGATATGATGCAAAGCTTCTCCTACCAGGGACTCTTCAACTTCATTATCATTCTCTACTAATATCTTACAATTACTTTTACCCAGTGTTCTTTCTTTTCTGCTATCCACAATTTTTTTTTAGGTTTACTTTCTTTAATTTATCTAACTTTCTTTTACTATTTATTTTAGCAGACCTTTGATAATTCTACAAGGTTTCTTTTTCAATATGCATGCTGTTTTCAAGAATGGATTTAAAAGTTTTATTTACATGATCCATTTTATAGTTTTTTTAACAAATTCAAAAGCTTTACTATTCTTTTTGTTAATTCCTTCTTCTTTTTGTCCTTGTATTTATCCACTTAAATTTCATATACTTTTATTTTATTTTTTAACTTTATTTTTATGTTCACAAGATTTAACCAGTTTATTCTATTGGCACTTTCTGTTTCTAATACTTTTTGATTATAGCTAGATTTTCTAGACTTATCCTTTTTAATACTAATTTCATCTTTAGGTTCTCAGGTAGGGTTTTTTTTCTTTAAGGCCAATTCTTGTACAAGATTGTTATATTTAGCTACTAAAATTGGAGAAGTGTGAAGATAACTTTTTCTTTTTCAGGACCAAGCTCAGCACAGTTGTTTTTTTTGGGGTTCACTAGAAATATAGTTGGTGTCAAGTACATCAGTTACAATAGGTTGATTCTGTTAGAATTTTGTTGTAGGGACTTTCTTAGAGGTACTTTAATATATAAAAATAGGTGTATAATTTCTTTTGTTTTTTTATTGTTATCAACTTTTATTATATTTTCTATTAATTTTAATGTAAATACTAGTACTTTTGGAATCTGCTTATCATCAATGAGATTACAAAGACTTTGATCTATTATTTTGTTAAACTCCTTAAGCTGTTTTATAATAAGTCTTTTAAGAAGTGTATTATACTTTTGATCAAACATTTTATATCTGAGAATTCAAGAATGGAGATGGCTTGCTCTTCAACAATAGAACATAGTTTCCTATGTAGATTGAGATCTACTATATTGTCATGAATCTTGGAAGAATTGTTGCTATGAATAGATAACAAGAGTCAGACAAAAGAATTTCCAGTAGGCTTTATTTCAGTATTGGGAGGTTTGCTTTTGAGGTTGATGAGGCTCAAATTGACATGTAGAGGATGTTGCTTGTGAATGTGTTCTCCGAATGCAAGTGAGGCTTTTGCTCTTAGTTTTGCCTCTTTATTTATACTTAATACAATACGCTTCTTTGTAGCACTGATACAAATATTTTGTTAATCATTTGTTGCGGTCCATGTGAAGGCGCAAGCATATCACTGTTAGGTTGCCTTTTCGATCTGTTGACTTTTTGTCAACTCGAATTTCGTCCATTTGTTTGTTTATTTCCTTTTTAAAATGCCATGTGAGGTCATGAGGTGTAAATGTAAGAAGTGCTGTGTATCGAATTAACAGATTATTGTTGGGTAAGGATTGTGGGCCAGCTAAACAATTGTAGGTCTCTAATTGTTGGATAGTAGGGAAACTTTACGGGTAGAAATTTTCTTAAACATATTGTACGTCCAACGCTGCTTCACAGCGTTGTGGCATTAAGAGTATAAAGGGTGAAGCGCAGTATTTTATAGATAGCGAAAATGCCTTAAATTTTCGTTAATAAACGCTCCTCAGACTTCGATGTCTTTAAATAAGTTTAATTAAAGTTTAATTAAGAATCGATTTTCTCAAGTTTTATTTTTGTTTATTTGTAATGATTCAGTACATTATTTTATTATTTTTTATTCTTATCCATATTACCCCTTATTAAGATACATATTGATCCCATTAATACCCTTATCTGTCGTTCCTATTTTGATTATTATTTTATTACCCTGCTCTTAATTATCGTAATTATCTCATAAAACCCTTATTATTGTCCTCGCATTGCATCCATTAAATCACGTACAGTAAAACCTCTATAAGTGCACCCCTCTCGGGACCATAGTCAAAAAAAAGCAAAACGTGCACTTAAAGAGAGTGTGCATTTATAGAGAGTAAAATATATAATGCTCTTATAAGTTGGGACCAAGTTATGCCGTGCATTTAGAGAGGATTTACATAGTGCGTGCACTTATAGAATGTGCACTTAGAGAGGTTTTACTGTATATCTATCACGATCCGATTAAATTGATTGCATAACCCCGATTCGATCTAATTAAGTGATCATTCCGCCCGACCTAAGAGATTCGTGACCATCTATCACGTGTCCTACGTTTTAACCAACAATATTTATAGACCTCAACTTTACTATTGGAGCTAGACTCGGTCCCAAATTATTAATCGCTCTCCCAAAACAATAGTAACACAGCCATATAAATTTTTATTTTTTTGGCATTACCAGTACGATCACGTTTCAGGTGTAACATGAAATGTGGTAAGGATTTCGCTTGATTTTCAATTTCTAAAATAAGGATGTTTCAAATGTTGATCATTAATTACGACATTCTTTACTATCTTAAAACAGGTAATTTACGATACAGTATTTTGAATTTGTGACTATTACTATGGTGACATTCTTGACTAATGTCGTAATGTGACATCATTGTTGATCGATATGTAATATGAAGTATTGTTAATAATTATTTGAATTTATCATTATCAAAAATGATGCGCTATTGATTATCAAATTTTTTAAATTCATATTTTTTTTAGAATTTTGCATTTTCGTTACGGCTTCTAGATTTTGCTATTGGTTTTTTATTTTTGAGCTTGGGTTCGTCTTTTGCTTAGTAACTTGTTTCACTTCAAAGCATCATATTTCACTGACACTCGTATTACTAATAAGCCTATTTTACAGATGATCGCTTTACAGACGATTTCATTTCGTAAACAATATATTTTATTGACAGCTCATTTTGCAAAGTAATTCTAATTATTATCGTTAGGATTAAGTGTAGAAGAAGTTATATGAGCTATTGGTTGTTTGCGAAATGAACTCGTCTGTAAATTAATCGTCTGTAAAATAAGCTTGCCAGTGAAACGAGTGTCAATAAATTATGAAGTCTTTAAAGTGATTGTTGGTATGACAGATTCGTGATGAACAATTATCAGAAGCCGCGGTAATTTGGGGAAGTTTGACAAAATGCAAGATTGGAAGACTTTATGGAATTACATATTAGATTTGTTGCCTCAACTTTAGATGCGGGTATTTTCTGGTTAATGTTGTAAATACACGTAATTGTTGGAATCGAATTACTAAAAACTTATCCTTTTCTAGATTAATATATTATGCATGTTTAATTATTGGTAGGTAAAGATGGGTTCCGCGACCATTCAGGCAATGCAAGGGCCTCCTATCTGATGATTAGGCACTGTAGCTGCAATGACAGTACAAGGGTGAGTATGAAGTTTAATCCGGTTCACTTTAACGATTGTATTTCAAAAGAATATAAATTACCAGGGTGAGTATGAAATTTAATTCTGTTACTTTAACGTTTGTGTTATAATCAGTATGATAAATTGTTCACTTTAATGATTGTGTTTCAAGAAAATGCATGTATGATTAATGTAATTATTTAAATTTAATGATAATCAGGCCTTTCAACTATATTTTGTTTCAGAAAAGTAAATCAAATAGATTACGTCCAGTAAAAATATGAATGGAGGTTTCCCCTTACATGCCGCACGTGATCGTACTGGTCCTGCGCGGCTTCGAATGCTGCACAGCTATCTTATTAAATATTAACATCTATTAATGTAATATATTTATTATAAAAGTTAATTTTATATCCGGAACTTTTTATATTTTTTGCCAAGATTTATTGGTTGGTAAAAACAGTCTTTTTCACACATCAAACATGTTGAATGTGTCGATATTATAATTATTAAAATATAAAATAGAGGTTCACTGAGGCCTTGTGATTTTATATGTTACACGTGAATTTTAATAACTTGACTTACCTAACTTTAGACTATCGCCTACTTTATCGCTAATTGTAAATGATTCTCAAATGACACGAGTCGATTTACGCATAACATACTTATCTATACCAGTTACCAATTGATGTGATTTCAAGATTAGGCAGTACCTTGTTATTATTGTCATTTGATAGAATCATGTTACATGATGAATGCAAATTAAGGGACTAATTTAATTTAAGAAATTCATGACGGTCAATTATATATAATGTTATCATTAATTTTTCAAGTTCAGATTTGGTTGATATTTGGTCCAAATTTGGTAATAAAGCCCGTATCAAATTTGTAGATGAATGCATATATGTCGATTCCTTCACTATAGTATTCACACCCACCTAAAACCTAAATAATTATGTAAATGTCATAGTATATTTATTTTGAATATACACATATATATATTTTTTTAAACACCCTTGTGTTTATAAGTATATATTTTAAGTATAACAGTTATTAAAAAAAATCTACCTAAAAGATTTCTACTTTTCTATAAATGATAAATCATGTAACATTCGTTATTGCTATCGTAAAAAAATATAGTAGATTGATAAGCTATAATAGGATAAGCCAAGTATTTAAAAATTCTTTTATGAAACTTTATGCGTTTGTGTTCATTCGCGTCCGATGAAATATACTGAAAATATTGCCTTTCTATAAATGTTAAATCATGTAATTTCGGTATCGCTATTTTAAAAAAAAAAATAATAATAATAAAAATAATATTAATCATAATAAATGATAAGCCGTAATAGGATAGGCAGAAATGTGATAATTTTATATGTGTTTGTATTCTTTCGCATCTGCTAACATCAATTACCAAATTTATCTTATCCTTAAAATTGTATATATATAATCTCTCAATCCCCTACATGTATTCTTTTTTAAGACGATAACGACAACATAATCTTCAATAAATATCTTATTGTCAAAGAAATTATACCTATTATACTTATCGTTTGCTATTTGACATGGTAGAAACTAAGACAGACGACAACGACAAAAATTTGGTTTATAACGATGTCAATGAGAAAACTAACGATGGAGAAAAATATTTTAATAATGAGAAAATTCACGATGAAGAAAAAAGTATCGAAGTAGAATCAGAAGTTGATTCGGCGGTTGATTTAGTTGCAACGGTAAGCTATCAAATCCATTCGTTATTTCAACTCTTTTCTCCTTATATTATATAGTTATTGGAAGCTAAGCATCCAATAACAAAGTTATTTGGCAATCTGATAATAATAAGATGACGGATAATAAATTGTTATTGGATGAATTTAATGTGCTAATCTGGGCTCCGAAGAGACTCAGGGTGTCAAGCACATTAAATTCAAAGTCAGATACGCTGTTATTGGATGCTAAACATCCAATAACGGATTTATTTTTATAACAAATAAATCATACGAGTTTGTAAAAAAAATAATAAAATATATTTTAAATTTTAGGCCATTAGTACAAATGATGATCCGAATTTGCCATGTTTGACTTTTCGATTTTGGGTGTTAAGCACAGTAAGTCTTATTTATATATTATGGATATGTGATGAATATGTGATTGATATGTATAATACATATATTACATCACGCGACCTTTATCCGTGTGGTTTTAGTGTACAACTAAAACTAGGTTATACATCATATTCACACAATAAGCTGATGTATTTTACCTTTTGAATTACATATAATAGTTCTTTACCGCACTGGGTGCCGCGATATCAGTATTCTATTATTTTCGTGCAAATGTCCTCCTTTATTCTATATTCTTCGTGATACTTGCATCTTATATTGCGGGTAAATGGTTGGAAAAATTTTTGCCAACTAAGAATTTTCGCATCAGAAATTGGGAATTTAGTTTAAATCCAGGTTTATTAATTTTTACAAATATTATCTTTAATAAATATCGTGTATGTGAATAATTATTATATTTTCGATTGTGCAGGTCCATTTAACCATAAGGAACACGCGTGCATAGCTGCTGCTGCCAATGCGGGTGGCGTTGCCGCGTATGCTGTGGTATTTATTATTCGCATCTCTTTATTATTATTATACGACAGGATAAAACCTGAGTTGTGAAATAGTGAAACCTGCTATGATCATCACATCGCTTTTATAATAAAAACATAATAAAACGCGGATTTCACTCTAACCCGATCTACAAAGCGGATTTCATTATTTCACAACTCAGGTTTCACCTGTTCTATTATTATTATTATTATTATTATTATTATTATTATTATTATTATTATTATTATTATTTACACATTGTCTTTTAATATTTATTTTTTTGTATTCCATTTTATAGGATATCATCTCAATTCAAGAATTGTTCTATGGCACTAAGGTTAATTTCCTTGTTGGTTTTTTATTACTGATTAGCACGCAAATGCTTGGATATGGACTTGCTGGATTTCTTCGAAAATGTATGTATTATTAACAGTAATAATTATCATGAATAATTATCATAATCACTAAAATTTATTAATGTTAATTACTTAAAAAAATTAGATTTGGTTCGTCCAATTAACATGATATGGCCTCAAGCTCTTGTCTTCTCTACCTTGTACAATACATTGCATGGCAATTCTACAGAAACAAGAGATAGAGTTCGATTTTTCTATATCGCTTTTATTGTAATTTTCGTTTGGCAGTTTGTACCACAATATATATTCCCTTGGTTATCCAGTGCTGCAATACTATGTCTTATGGCTCCAAATAGTAATATAGTAAAAACATTGGGAAGTGCTTATAGAGGTGCTGGAATTCTTACTTTTTCCTTTGATTGGAATGCTATTGGTAGTATTAACCCATTGTACACTCCATGGTAACTTTTTCTATAATTCTCATGTGCAAACCATTTAAACTTTGTTATATTTTATATTTACTTTATTTCCTTATACTTTAGGTGGTCTCAAGTAAATAATTTCTTTGGAATAATTTTATCAGTTTGGGTTATTGGTCCGTTGCTGTACTATAATAATGTTTTGTAAGTAATTGCTTAATATTAATATTGTAGAATTGTCAAATATTTTATAAATTAACTTATTAATTTTATTTAGCGATGCTCTAAAATTTCCTTTTATGTCAACTCATTCATTCGATAAAGATGGAAACACGTAGGTATCATTTTTTTTGATTGTTAAACATTTTAAACTATACAAAATAATAATTTTTCTTTTTTTTTTTTTTTATAGATATAATCAAACAAGAGTCATCAAATCAGGAGAACTCGATATTACTGCATATGAGAATTATAGCCCTGTGTTTATGTCTGCTATGTTTGCCATGTGTTATGGTTATTATTTCGCCCAAGTTCCCGCAACCATTGTTCATGTAGCACTATTTCATGGTAAGGAAATTTGGAATCGATATAAGAAAACTCGTGAAGAGGAAGATAAAGAAGACATTCATTGCAAAATGATGAGCATTTATCCAGGTTTCAATAATTTCTCATTTCATTTTTAATGATTATTTGGAAAACTGATTAAAGTTATTTACTTTATCAAATTTTATTTGATAACAGAAGTACCATATTATTGGTATGGTGGTATTTTCTTTGTTATGGTAATAATCGCAATGATCCTTGGTGAAACAACTGGTGCACATTTACCTTGGTGGGGTGTATTGTTGTCCGTTGTTCTTGCTGTATTAATGGTGCTTCCAATAGGTATAATATTTACATTCATTTATTCAAATATCTTATTTAAAAATTTAATCTTAATGCTCTTGTTTACTAATAGGAATTATTAATGCCATCTCAAATTGGCAAATTGGTCTAAATGTTATCACTGAAATGGTGTGCGGTTTTATTTTCCCTGGTCGTCCCATCGCCAACGTATATTTTAAAACTTATGGATATATGTCTTTGTCTCAATGTTTGTTATTTGTTCAAGATCTAAAATTGGGTATGTCTTTTCTTTTAAATAAAAATTTATTATCATTGATATTATCTAAATATTGTAAAATTTTTATTTTCACATTAAAAGGTCATTATATGAAAGTTCCTCCAAGAAGCATGTTCACATCACAAATATGGGGTACACTTCTTGGTTGCATCGTAAACTTTTGGACAATGCAGATTATAATTGATACGAAAAGAACTTACCTTGATGGTACAGAAACTGATCCATCTGGCCAAGTAAGTAGTTATATATATTATTATATCATTTGATCCGATTCTTTGAGCTTTGTTAAGAGAATGATTTAATTTATATAGTGGACTGCCTATCAATCAGAGATATTCAACACTGCTTCTATCATATGGGGATTGATTGGACCGGCAAAGACTTTTGGGGTTTGTCAATTCGAATAATATTGTTATAATTTATTGTTGAAATCATGAATTACGCATTAATCTAATATTACTTATAATTTCTAATAGGCTGGATCAATTTATAATATACTTCTCTGGGGCTTCCTAATTGGTTGCTTTTTACCAATACCGTTTTATTTACTTCATCGAAAGTTTCCAAAGGCAAAATTTAATCTCGTGAATACTCCCGTAATATTATATGGTCTATCATATTTTCCTGGAGCATCAAGAAATTTCTTAATCACTGGGTTACTTGTTAGCTTTTTAAGTCAATTTTATGCTTTTCGTTATAAGCATACGTAAGTATATGACCTATTTATTATTACGAGTATATGAATTAAAAAATTAAAGTTTTTTTATTTATTCATTTATAGGTGGTGGAAGAAGTAGGTTATTTTTTTTATTTTTTTTTATTTTTATTATTAATGTAAAATAATGCATATTCTTTTATATATGATAGATATAATTATGTAATGTCTGCGGCATTTGACGCTGGTACACAAATCATGGCAATTGTATTATTCATTTGTTTTACTGGAATTGCACAGGTAGGCTACTCATTTAATATTTCGCCTAAAATCATACACAATATCAAATTTTTTACAAATATGACCTAATTATTTAGGTACAATTTCCGACTTGGTGGGGTAACGATCCAACGACTCAAAGTGAACACTGCTTTGATTTAAGTGGATAAAAAATTAATGACATTAAATACCAACTTTCTTTCTTGAATCATTAATTTTTGATATTTCAATTTTGGTTTTAATTTTTCATTTTTAAATAATTTATCTATTAATAAAATAATAAATCAACCTATATACATATCAAAAATTTCACATTGTAAATATATTTTAATAATTTTTGCATTCATCGCGTAGAAACATCCGCATTTGTTTTTCGGCAACGGCAGGAATCTGGTCGGGTGTTTTGTCTAACCCAAATCTAATAAGAAGAAAAAAAAACATAAATTTGCCTTTTTCCACGGTTTTTCATGACCGCCATACTCAGCATGGTGGGTAGCACAGATTATTTCGTAAAGTTTTCGACATAACAAACTTACATCCCTAAGTTATTCTAAAGTTATTCCTATCTTGTTCAAATAACCTTAAGATCGGAATTTTTTAGTATATTTAGACATTCATTATAACGAATTTCACGAGTCACGAAGCCATATCCTTGAGAATCAACAAGGTGTTGAAGAAGAAGATATGTAATACAAGGCGTTAAAGATCGATTCGATTAGAAGGTGCATTATGTAGCAAAATTGTGCGAGGAAACTTTTTTGTTAGGCCAGAAAGATGATTTTTGCTAGTATAAATCTTACGATAAATACGACTTTGAATTTCTTTACGTTACACCTGATCCTGATTTTTAATTGGCTAATTGACGTCGGAAGATCACGTGACCAGAAAATTGTTCAAGCATTGATTCTTTTATTTTTGATATATTCAAAATTGAACGTTAACGTCTACTATAAAGGAAAATTAGTATGATAAAAACATTGAAAAATATATCGTGTGTGAAAACTTATATTAAAGATATCTAGTCCGCTTATCAATTATTAAGGAAGCAAATATAACGATAAAAAAATGTAAAAATTGTATAACTACCAGATCTGTTATGGTATGGTGTGGATTTTATCAAAGCGTATCATACTGTTATGCTAATATATATATTTAATATAATAGCAGATCAATATGGTACGGTTGATAAAATTGCATCCATGGCATGTCGTACCATACTGATATTCTATAATCCCATTTCGGCATAAACATATATGGGTGCAAAATACCCGTACTATACAATTCTGATCATTCATACCATGAAACCTCCGATCATACTGATAAAAATACGTATTCCATTCATTTCATGCTGATCTGCTGTAACCTCTCAATATTTGGTTGATTCATGATTTACCGTAAAAAATTTTGTTACAAATCGACATTCAATACTGTCGTGATTAAACAATTGTTAATATCAGTAATGTAGTATAGAGTTGTGACCCGAAACCCGAAGCCTTTCCGAAGCCTTCAAATTAGAATGCTAATAACTAACTAATGCACATTTACTATAAAGTAACCAAAGCATTTCTGAAATGCAATCTAATTATCATGTACTTTATGTCTTTTTTTTTTTTTTTTTTTTTTTTTTTTTTTTTTTTTTTTTTTTTTTTTTTTTTTTTTTTTTTTTTTTTTTTTTTTTTTTTTTTTTT
>QKWP01000138.1:285768-356785 GCA_003550325.1 Gigaspora rosea | reverse complement strand
TATACAAAATTTGTATTCGATTTACTGATTAATAATCAGTAAATCGAATACAAATTTTGTATATACCGCACGCATAATTCACAAATTTTTATCGCATAATTAAGTATTTAAGTTTTTTTTTTTAATAATTATCAGTAAATCGAATATTTTGTATATACCGCACGCATAATTTACAAATTCTTATCGCATAATTATTAAATTTTAATATTCTTATTATCAAAAACTTGCGAATTTCATAGGTCGGGATATAGTATTGTAAAACATATAAAAAAAATTTGTTTATCAGTTGTGTAACAATCGGGTGACTCAGGTCATTATTTCCAAATTGGGGACGGTCTCACCTGAACATCTCGCCACACTTTTTTTAGATTGTGGGATGATTTTATCGTTTTTTTTTATCATCTTGGCACCTGATTGGGAACTATAATAACGATCGAAATAAGTCTTTTTTAATTAATTTCTAATATAAAAATCATGTACAATCAAGTTATTGTTGTTGATGGTGGTCTTTCTGGCCTTTCTGCTGCTCACACAGTCTTGGAACGTGGTGGGAATGTCTTGGTTCTTAATAAGAACTCTTTCTTTGGTGGCAACTCAACGAAAGCAACGTCTGGTATTAACGGTACTTTGACCAAAACTCAAATAGGTGGGTAAAACTCGAAGAACATACAATACTCGTTACTTATTGTTAACACTGAGAAATTTCCTTCGTAGGCGAGTTTCATCTAAGAATTAACGCGAAAACATTTTATAGCCCTTGGCGTTCAAGATTCCGCTGAAATCTTCGCTCAAGATACAGCACGATCTGCTCGAGATCTTGCTCACCCTGATCTTATAAAAGTTCTTACTGGAAATTCTGCCTCTGTTGTTGAATGACTTCAGGAGAAATTCAAGTTAGACTTTTCTCTTGTATCTCGATTAGGAGGTCATACTCAACCACGTACTCATCGTGGAAAAGAAATGTTCCCGGGTATGACGATAACCTACGCTTTAATAGAAGGCATCGAACAAATTGTCAACAATCAGCCTGATCGAGCCCGGCTCATCAAGAAGGCACGTGTAACAAAGTTAATTAAGGAAGGTGATGCTTTCATAGGCGCGGAATATGTCAAAGATGGCCAAACTTGCAAAGAATATGGTCCTGTGATTTTGGCTTCTGAAAACCCTCTGCTAAAAAAGTACGTCCAGACATATTCAATTTACCCACTACCAATAGTGAAGGTGATGGTCACAAAATGGTTATTGCCATTGGAAGAAAGGCTACTCATATGGAAAAGGTTCAAGTCCATCCAACAGGATTGGTTGACCTAAAGTGCCTGATGCAAAAATCAAATTTTTGGCTGCTGAAGCACTTTGGGGTGTAGGTGGGCTGCTTTTAAATGGTGAAGGAAAACGGTTCTGTGATGAATTAGGTCATAGTGATTACGTTGCTAGCGAAATTTGGAAAACCAAGGTACCTGTTCGTCTTGTGCTTAATAGTAAAGCTTTCAAAAGAAATTGAATGGCATTTTAAACATTATGTTGGTCGTGGTTTGATGAGAAAATTTTCTGGTGAAGCATTGGCAAAAGAATTGGTATTTCTGCATCACAACTAAAGGCAACGTTCGATGATTATAACGACATTGCTTCAAACAAAAAGAAGGATCCTTTTGACAAGAAAATTCTTCCATAACGTTCCAATCACAATAAACGATCAATTTATGTAGCCTTAATGTCTCCCGTATTACATTATATTATGGTATGATCGATATGATTTATGACTTATCTCTAATTACCTACACTTAAGTTTTATGATTCATGCATTGCTTTTTGTAGGCTGGAATTGATATAAATGCGGAGTCTGAGGTCAGAGATATGCAAGAGCAAGTTATTCCTGGACTATTTGCTTCTGGAGAAATAGCTGTGGCGTTCATGATGCTAACAGGTATTACTGCTTGACAATTTAATCTTTAATGTTCAAAAATCTAATTTCTACTAATTGCAATAGATTGGGAAGATCCTCTCTTTTGGGATGTGTCGTATATGGCCGTGTTGCCGGTGATTCCGCATCTTGTTACCTTTTCCAAAATTTGTCTAGTGCAACTGCTAATCGTCGTACAAATTGCCGGACAATTGGCTCCATATCAAACAACTGTTTCTGTTGACCCAACAAATCAGAAGGTGCATTTGGAAATCTTTTGGGGTTCACATAAAGATGCCACAAGCCAATATACTCCTCCAGTTCAAGCTACTCAATCTTCACCAAGCCAGGCACCTGCTACTGAAAAGAAAGCTGATGCACCAACACGTGAGAAGAAGGAATATACCGCTGAAGAAGTCGCTAAGCATAATAAAGAAAATGGTTAAATAATATTTTATACATTCTTTAGTCATAATTTATAAATTTTTATTGAATCAATAAGCTCACGATTTATATATAAATTTTTGACTCGAAATTTTTTTTTATAGGTTCACATTTAGCGTGAGTGTTTTATTACCATTTTATGTTATTTTTTCTTTTTGTATTCTCTCTTATGATAACGACTCTTTTTCCTGTTGATCAATAGTCAGACTGTTGGGTGATAGTTAACGGTGAAGTTTTAAATGTTACGAATTTTCTTCCAGGTAAATCTAGTTAGAATTGACATTTTCATTTGTCTTTAACTATCCATTTGATACATTCTATATTTTAATTTAGATCATCCTGGCGTAAAACAGTCATTCTAATTTATGCTGGAAAGGATGCTACTGAAGAGGTGAAAAAATTTTCTTTTGATTTGTTCGTTTTAAACGCTTATTAAAGAAAATTTCGAATTAATTATTTTTATAATTTAATATACTGCATGATAAAGGTGTAGTGCAAAAGTATTCACCAGAGTCAAGTATAAAGATTTAATCTTAATTTATCCCTTAATCCGTATGCAAAATAGGGGCAAATTTGCCCCGAATTTTTTAATATCATTTTTACATCATTTAAGTATAATTAATATATTATAAATCGATTCCAAAATCAGTAAAAAACATTAAAAAATATATATTTAATAAATTTATTCATTGTTTACTATGAAAATCTTTAAAACAATTAGGTCTTACTATAGAGCAACAAAGAGGTACGTTACATTTAATGCACCAAAATTGAGTTTGGGAAATTGCACAATTTTTTTTTTTTTTTTTTTTGGTCATTTTTTTTTTTAAATAACGACAATATAGACATGATTCTCTTTTTCTACGCCATTCTACTAGATGATTCCCTGGAGAAAGTCGATTTATGGGTAGGTTAAAATTTTTAGTAACATGTGCAATTCTTTTATTTTTTAGTGGTGATTTTAATGAAGCTTTTTTTTGTTTTAATTGACCCCGAGTTATTCTATTGCTACTACTTTCATTATCTATAGCTTCTTGAATTAAATCCCATACAAGAGCAATTCGGAAGTCTTTGCTTGCAATCTTTGTATTTGTAACTTTGCGATAAATAAATCTTCATAATCTATTGTGTAATTAATTCTTGTCTCTCCATGATTATTATGCTCAAAGGTAAAATATTGCAAATCAGAAGAAGAATCATCAGCGGCATCATCGTACTCATTATTAGAAGTGTCATTATTAGTACTACTATCACTATCGGCCATAGTATAAGCGGGGGTTTTTTTTTAAAAAAAAAAAAAAAATGTGAAAATTAAAAGCATCGATCTTTTACATTAAAGAACATTTTAGAAGTTTATTGAACCTTATTATTTTTTATTTGCGGCAAAGATACATAAATATTGGTGTAGCGGTTATGTTTGTGTGCATTGTGCCACAAACATGGGGGGGTACATTTAGTAAATTTTAATGGTAGCGTGAGATATCTGCCGGGAATCTGAAAATCGGGGCAAATTTGCCCCGAATACGGATTAAGGGATAGCATGTATAGTTTTATTTACGTTTTTTTCAATTTTTTTCATTTTACATCAACAGCCCATAATTGGAATTTTAAAGAGATAGTGGGAGCTTAATTGCTTTCTTTTTTAAATTTTATATATAAAACGTGATGTGAATAAGATGATGAATTTATAACAATTTATATTGATATTATTTTATTGTCAGCAAGTAATAAAATGGCTTATTCAATATGTAATGAATAGTTACTTGATATTGAATTTAATGTATAAAATTAAATCTGATTATGTGGAGAGAATAATTGTACGATCAACTCCATCTAAATGCATCTCTGCCGGACTATTAGCGAAAGTTATTGTGCTCAAAGGAGAAAGGTCTATATGATTTTGGCCAGAAGAAACTTGCACTTTAAAAATAAATTGTATCATTTAAAGTGAAACGTCCCAAAATTTACAAATATAAATTTCTTTAGCGGATTACATTTTGGAGTTCATATATTATAATCACCCGCATTTGACGAAACCAACTTTTAAACTCCTTAGCCGTTGTATGGGTTGTACATTAAATAAATTTGCGTCAGAAATACTGCTTCATTATGATTTATAATTACATACTTTAATATTAATCTGATGCACAGTATTGTGACATATTTCATTAGATATAAATTAATGTTTTGAATACACGCGAAAGATTCATTAATAAATTTATACTTTAAGATACACGTGAAAGATTTATTAGTTTAATAATTCATGATTTTGAATACACACGAAGAATTTATTATTAGGTGGTTCATAATTTTAATTCACTCAAAAATTCTTAGCCTTTATTAATTAATCAAAAATAATTTATACAAAGATTCGAACATAATCAATTACAGTATTAAAAAAATTATAATTTTACATATAATGAAAAAAAACAAAAATTTCGAGATACTTAGTTTCAGAGATTATATCTCCTACTCGTCCCAACCACCACGAAGAGGTGTATCTCGTCGATTGGGAAAGTTTCCCCCAACCCAGTCTCCTACACACCAGTACTAGTTGTGGCCGTTCCCAGTTTTCAGCGGGTTGTTCCCTTGAATCATTAATACGTAAATCTGTATTTCATCAAGTAGCTTTGACTCAATTTATTCTCTAGAGTTCGAGAAAACGACTCACCAACCCATAAAATAAAACAACCTACACCCTCCAAAACACAAAAACTTCTTACGCAAAAAAAAAACAAAACATAAAACTCTAAACTACAAATAAATAAATAAACGGTATATAATAAAAACAGTGTATACTAAAAACAGTGTATAAGGTATAAAATATAGAACGAGAAAAGTAGAAAGAACGTTGACGATGGGAAAAAATTTCTTATATAGCAGGTTTTTTCAACGCGTAATATTGATTACGTAATTTATCCTTATTTGGAAATAATGCATGCCGGATACTATTACCCCCGACCCGAGTTTCGATAATGGCCAATCAGGATGTAAGATCTGGTGAAACGTGACGATCATATGACAATACAAATATGTCACCTGAATTTGAATGTAATGTCTATAATAGATTAACCAATAAAATCGTAAAGTCTACGGACACGTACAGGTCACGTGATATTTCATCTCTTACGGACACGCACCAAAATAATGACTTTTTTTTTATTTAAAAAATGATCCGTTAAGGCTTTTATACCAAGATGGCATCATTTCTCATTCTAATAAAGCTGTTCTCCGGGTCTTTCCGGTTCTAATGATGATGATATTATTAAAATTTGATCAGTAGAACCGGAGATATGACTTTTCAAATTTGGGCGACGTTCTAAAGATTATATAAAAACATCGCATAAATTTCATGAGACTATATATCCGGTTCTACTGAGTCAATTTTAATAAGATCACCACAATTAGTATCAAAAAGACCAGGAGAATAAGTTTACTTAGAGTGATAAAGGAGGTTACTTAGCCGAAAATCTTCCAGGCCATTTTTTTCTTATTTATTTCTTTTTTTAAAATTTTGGCTGAGATTTTATAATAGGTTAATCTCCTTTACCGTCCTAAGAAAACTATTCTCCTGACTTTTTGGTCTAATGGTGGTGAAATATTAAAATAAACTCAATAGAACCGGAGATATAGTGTATGAAGTTTATGCGACGTTTTTATATAATCTTTAAAATGTTGCCCAAATTTCAAAAGGTATACCTCCTGTTCTACTGATAATAATCTCATTTCTGTTAGCACTTGAAAGACCTGGAGAACAAGCTTTATTTGAATGACAAAGAATATTTACTTAGTACAAAAGCCTTAACAGATCATTTTTTAAATCAAAAAAAAAATTCAATATTTCGGTACGTGTCCGTAAGATGAAATATCACATTACCTGTACGTGTCCGTAGACTTTCCGCAATAAAATTATAAAAACAAAGTCATGAGATCCGCATGACCAATCAGATCAATGCAGATCAATACATAAGCAATATTATTAACAAACTTTTGCAAGCGACACATTACTACATATGTACATTACTATATACTTTGATTTTAGAGATGTTAAATTGCTTAAGCAGTTTTGTTTATGCTCGAAGCATACCTGCTTGGATAACGAAACAGACTGAATTGGTTTTTACAAACCAGTTAATATAAGCATGCTTATATAAGCAAATTTATATAAGCATGCTTATACAAGCAAATTTATATAAGCATGCTTATACAAGCATGCTTTATATAAGTAAACTTATATAATAAAAAAATGCCAAATTGCTCAAGCAATTTAGTTTATACTTGAAGCATTCTTACTTTGATACTAAAACAAATTAAAACTGGTTTTTATAAAATTGTTTAAAAATATCAAAAAAACCAAATTCCAATAGTACTATAGCCCAATCTATAAAATATTAAAAGAACAATTAAACCAATAAATTATTAATTTAAAATTTATATTTTAAAAAAAAAACTCAAAATAATTATAAATTCAAAGAATTAAACCTTATATATATAAATATTATTTTGAAATAATAATTTTAAGTTTTATTAGAGTTAAGTTATATAAGGTTAGATATTAGCATATTATAGTTATTATGATTTTAATTTGGTATTTGATATTCAGAATTATGTATTTACAGGATTGTGAGTTTCAGAATTGTAATTATTCAGAAGTTATTAAAACATATAAAAAATTATTTATAAAAATTTTCAAAATTTGATCTAGTTGGGTTATAAGAACCAATAATTAACTTTGTATAGCTATTGTTACAAAAATTTAATTGTTAAATTATTAACAGATGAAGCTAATATATGTATTCTTGGAATTTATTTGAAGCATATTTGCTTTGAACAATTTAATTAAGCTAATTTAAATCATATTTGCTTTTGAGCAAATTTGAAGCATAATTGCTTTAAGCAGGTTTGAAGCATTAAATGCATATTTGCTTTTAAGCAGTGCTTAAAAAATTTATAAGCAAACTGTAAAAGTTTGTGCTTGGAACCTGCTTGAGCAGAGTTTATATAAGCATTTTTAACATCCCTATTCTAAACTAATCGGGTATTCAGGTATTCGGTTATTCGCAAGAATTTTTTTTTTTTTTGAGATTATTGATATTCTCAATCATTTTAAAAACAGCATAATTATTCATATAAATACTGTATTTTTTAGGCCACGCAAAGTTAATTTTTCGTTTTGCATAACCTCCGACCCAATTTTTCCAAAAATTTTTTTTTTAAATTCTTATTGCCTAAATATTCCATTTTTGCCATTTAATTTTTCTCCGGTGTCTCCCGATGACGAGCTTAATTTTCCGGAATTACCCGATAAATCTGACCAAAAAATCTGATTAATCCGAAGAATTAACTTTGCGTGGCCTTATATGCGAACATGAGCTTATTAATTAAGAATCCGACTCGCCGACTGGAATTTTGGAACACCATGTTATACAAAACGAAAAATTAACTTTGCGTGGCCTTAAATAAGGTCGTTCGAAGTTAATTTTTTGGTTAACACCTTTCCCATTGATGTCCCCCGGTAAGGCCACGCAAAGTTTGCCTTATATGGAATCTGAAAGCATAGGTCAGTCGGTCGGATTTTTTTTAATTTACTGTAAATTAATCACATCAAGGTTATGCAAAATTAATTTTTCATTTTGCACACAAGAAATCGAAAAATTGAAAATGGGTCGGCGGGTAATGTAAAACGAAATATCAACTTTGCATGGCCTAAAAATCCTTAACCACGTACTGTGCCACAGGAATAGTAAGTACCGTAACAGTAGCTTATAGTAGGAAACATTTATTCCAATGCAAACGAACAAAACCTTAACCATATACAGTGTTCGCTGGAATAGTGCGTAGGTCTGCAACTGAATTTATTAAAGTAACTCAAAATAGAAACACAACAATTCCAATGCAAACTAACTCAACCGCACTGAGCAAGTTTTGTGTCAGAATTTTTAATAAACGCAATAGAAATTATAATAATTACTATACAAAAAGTCTTTTGTTTGGTAATTAGGCACCACGACTGCGATAGGCTCGAGATTCTTTTCTTGGCGGTTGAGCTTCATGGCGATAACAAGGTGGGACTTTTCATTTTAAAATTAGACTCCAAGATTATGACTGTAGGGTCTGGAATGGGCTGGCCTGCAGGCCGGCCCATTCCAGACCCTATATGAAACAATGCAGAATTTCATTCTCAAAATTAAGCACAAGATAACAACAGTGAAAAAACCTGATGTTTTATAAGAAAGCTCTATGTCAGTAGAGTTACAAGGTCTTTCATTTCTGATTTAATACCATGATAGTGATAGTTGCGCGAAAACCTATCGGTTAGTGTTCAGACTCTACGGCTGCAATGGCTTCCTTGGTGATCAGGCCCAATAGTAATAGCAACGCATATTAGCATTACTGCTGTATGTAAAGCTATAAGCCAAATCTTGTTCCACTGTAAATTTTGCTTTGGTACATTTTCCATGCAAAAGATACAATGGATAAGGCTGTTATGATATATATACTTAATGTATCCTTTTCTGTATTAATAAAGCCATCTGGCTGAGCAATAATAATGAGCGTTATAGTTGAAACATTCAAAATAACAATCTACTTTTTATTTTTTATATGTGCTAATTTAGCCGAATTTTTTATTTAAAAAGGTACTTGAGCATGTGATTGAGCTTTTTGCGTGTGATCGTACGTACAGTACGTAATTGCTATTTCTGGGAGCATGTTAGTACATCAATCACATAAATGTTAACAGCTGCTTTAATGATAAATATATCACGTGCGTGCAATAATTCAAAAAATCTAGAAAATCCTATTATGGAGAAAAAGCATGTATGTATCTAAATATATCAATATAAAAACGCCTTTTTCGTCAGTTTTTTTTGAACGTCTAAATTTAATCCTGTTAATTATGAAAATATATATTGAGAACGATGAAAGTTCGAATGAGCATTCAAATGCTGTTAAATTTGAGAAATCCGATTCAGCCGAATATTCTAAAGGAGGTATGATTAGTATCCAACTTTTCTAAATTTCTAGTTTTTTTAAACTATTACTATTTTCTGAATCCGCAATTACGATTTCTTTTTTAAAATGTAATAATTGTCGAAAAAATTTTTGTCATTTATAGTTTCCTCAACGGCATCAAAGAATGATAGAACACCTAAAAAACTACTCGATAAATTTAAATTTACATATTTACGATTATTTGGAATATTGGGGATATGTTTAGTTACTTTACTAATTATTGTTATCAAAGTAAGAATGTATTATTAGATTAATAATATTTTATTTAAGCATAAATTCTAAATCATAAGCTAATATTATCTAATAGATACAATTTGGACAAAATATTTCTCAAAATAAAATTCACACCTTTCAAAGTATCGTAGATTTAGCGGATTCTGGATCGGAAAAATTATCATCACTTGAAATTCCAGGTATATATCCGTTAAATTAATGTATGCTGGAAAAATTATATGATTTAATTAATCAGCACTTTTTAATATTTATTCAGATACTAGTGAGATGAGTGGTTACCGCGTTATTATTCGAAACCTCGGTGTGATAATGGAAAAAAGTGATATAATGGTTAAAAATGGAAAGAAAATTTCAGAAGTACTCTTTGGATTGGATAAAGAAATACAAAAAGCAGGTGATGAGCTCGAAGAATTTCGGCATCGAGCGGAAAGCTTTTACTTTTCACTTGCAAATGAAATGAAGGCAATTATAGAAGAACTTGAAAAATCACAGTGGTTAGAGTATGGTTTATTCAAATCTTTTATTAAATCAAGTAATCGCATTTCAAATAGTCAAGCAGACTTTATCTGTAAGCGGTTCGAAGTATTAGAAAAACAAATACCTGGGTTTCTGGAACAAATTAAACAGGTTCTTGCCGCCATTGATTCATTCCATAATAGTGCAGATAATACACAAGGATATCTAATTGATGGAGAACGTGAGGCCGAACAGGCTTTAAAAGAACACTGGTTAGGTAATATTGCTGATTATACAGTGCGAATAAGAACAGAGGATGAACTTTTAAGAGTTCGAACTATCACTAAAATGCTGAAGGAAATAGCACCAGGTCTTATAATTTTTGAAAACTTTTTGAAAGAGTATCGTCGCAATATACAAGATGTTGCCAAAGAAATCAAAAATGTTCCCACAAAGCCAACGGCAGAAGACATGAAGTATTTGAAAAAAGCTGTTGTAAACCTTGAAGAGCAACATGCACAATTCTTATCAGCAAAAAAGCAATTTATATCCATGGATACTTATAATGATGAATATCTTGAAGAAAAACAAACTCTTGAAGAACAACTCACAAAATTTTCTTCAGAGGGATATAAACCTATAGAGACTTATGACGACGTTAAAGATGTTAAAAATGAATATGGTGAAGGCGTTGAAGATATTAAAAGTGTTGAGGAAAATTATTCTATGGTTTATGTATATTTGGAAAAGATGGTAAAATGGACATTATATATGATCGTGGTCTCTTGTTTCCTGAGGTTCACATATTATTTTAGACGCAGAATAATGCGCCGGGTCGGGTCAGGTTATAGGACCAACTCAATCCACACCCAAAATTCTTACCAATCTGTACCTAAATCTCAGGATCGTTACCGGGGCAACCTAAAATATAAACGGTCCAAGACGCCAAAAGATACCTAATTATGATTTTCTACTGTAAAAAAAATTATTAAATCTTCTTTCAAAATTGATAATTTTAAGTCATTCTATATTTTATTGTAAATATTGTTATATACAAATGAATATTTGGCGCACTGATCTCTAGGTATCACATCAATTAATCATCAAAAATTATTATAAGTGTTTAATTACATAGTTTTTAAGATATTTTTTATTAAGAGTATATATTCAAAAAGCATGATTAATAGGTTTTTTCTTCCCATCACACACATTGATAGTTTGGTTTTTTATACGATAAGGTTTATGTTTTATGCTTATTAAATTAGATGTTTTTTGGTGCTACATTTTTTTGTAAATAGAAGTAAGTGCTTGTATTTTCTCTGTTAAATTTGGCGCTTTTCAACCTAAATTTATCAAGGCTGAAGTTGATTGTAACGAGGAATACATTTATTGAATTTGCACTAGATAATGTTAGACAGCACTTTTCAAATTATTAGCATCAAATTTCATGCACATCACTAGAAATCAGGAAATCGGAAATTTAGATCTTAATATGACATAAGCAAATGTTACGGCATATGTGATTTAAAATTTTTGATGTATCGTTCGTATCCTCGGGATAGAATGATTATGTCGCCCCGATCATTTTTCTGCGCCTATACTTAGATGAGAATTCATGTGCATACAATTGGCAAATTAAATAATGACACAGGAATATTAAGTGATGATTAATGTTTAAATTTTCATAAATAAAACATCCAAAATAATATTGTAACTTAATATATATAAGGAAAGCAAGAAAGTACAATAACACTAATAAAAAAAGATATAATTTAATTAGAATTAAGGTGTCAAGAAATGGCTTAATGCATCGAAAAACCATCATTGCACAAATTATAGAATTTTAAATGGCAATATCATTAGACTTTTACGCAAATGGTAATCACAACCTTTTATAGCTGTAAAATAAATATTATAAAGGACAATTAATGATATTTTTACTGTCTAAATTATTAAGCTACATGAGTTTAGTACATGATCTTTAACATACGTATGTACTGTATATAGTATGAAATTAATATTTAGATCTAAAAATAAAATATATAAGAATTTGCTAATAATCATTATTTAATACAGAATTAACCAAATAAATATTTGTCTACAAAGATTCTACAACAAATATTCTTCAGTACTTACATTATAACATATTTTTATATAAAACAAAATTGCTATATAACTTATATTCTAATATTTTATTAACTTATAATATATAAATGTATATAAATAATAAATAAATAGAAATATGATAATTGATTGTTATAATTCATAAAATAGCCTTATACTTACATTCTAATGATTAATTTGAATATAAATTATTAAAGTATTTTATTTATAGTGAATTGTTATAAATTGTTAACTTAAAAAATACTTTAATACTTAAAAGCTAGTAATTTAAATTACACGTAAATAGGATGTTTATTTATTAATAATAATAAGATTATTTTATATTTTTTAGTTTATAATTTAGTCTTATACTCACGGACTAGTAATATAAATAATTTAGTACGTATGCTTCATTTAATAATAAGATTATTAAAAAGGCTTTTAATTTATAAATTAGTGTCAGACTTATTGCAAGTAATTTAATTTGCATATTTAATTTAGAAAATTTAATTTAATAATAGTTTATTATAAAAGTTTCAATTTATAAAATACCTTATACTTACAAGGCATTAATTTATTTCATATAAATAATTAAAGGTGTTTATTTCATTAATAATAAGATTATTATCAAGCTTTATAAAATAATATTATATTTACTTACTAATTTGCAATAAATAATTATAGATGTTTTATGCAATAATGAGATTATTTTAAAATTTTTAACTTACAAAATACTGAAACTTTATACTTACTCACTAATAATTTAATTTACATATAAATAATTGGAGGTTTTATTTAATAGTAGAATGCTAAGAAGTTTTTAATTTATAAAAGGAGATGGATGATTTAATAGTAAATTACTATATTGGAGATATTTAATAGTAGACTATTATAATGTTTTTTTAAATTTATAAAATAGTTTTATACTCACCGTCTAGTAATTTAATTCGAGATGTTTATTAAATAGCAAATTATTACTAAGTTTTTTTTTTAATTTATAGTCATATACTTACCGGCAGTGGTTTAATTTACATATAAATAATTAGAGAAGTATTATTAAACAGTTGATTATTGTAAGTTTTCGATTTATAAATACAGTAGCTTTATACTTACAAACTAATAATTTTAATTAACATATAAATAATTATAGATGCTTTATTTAACATACATATTCTAATAAAGTTTTTAATTCATATACTGGCCCCTAGTAATTTAATATGCAAATAAATACGTAATTAGAGAGATTTATTTTTGCTTAAAAATAGTTATAAAATTTTTTGATTTATAAAATAGTATCTTACATGAGCATATTAATTAATTTTATATATAAATCTTTAAAGATATTTTACTTAAAAATTAATCATTGTTAATTTATAAAAAAAAGATTTGTACTTACAACCTAAAATTCTAATTTATATACAGCATAAATTATTAGATATTTTATTTAATAGTTTTTTAATTTATGAAATAATTTATACTCACATACTAATAATTAATTTACGTAAATAATTAGAGATGTTTTATTTAAAATTTTCTAATTGATTAATGTTAATTAATGAAATAATCTTATACTCACTAACCTAATAATTTAATTTATATAGAGAAGTTTTATTTAAAAGTTTCTAATTTGATATTAATTCAATTAAATAGTCTTATACGCGGCGTTTAATTTATATAAATAATTAGAGATGTTTTATTTAAAAATTTCTAACTTATTATTGTGAATTTAGTGAATTAATATGATTGCTAAATCCGTAGCAGGATGACGAGGCCAAACTAAAAAAATAAAGTTAAAATTTCATTGGCTGTTTTATTTTCAAGAAAATAGCATTATTTTAATCATATTGCGTTTAATTATTTAATATGTCATTTTTCAAGCGCCCAGAAGGGATAACGATTATAAATAGCATCAAAATCGCAAAGACTTTTGTTAATTGCATTTTTTTTAAAAGTGCTGTTAATAATTTAATTTCTTGTTAAAAGAAAAAAAGGAAAATGTGGAATAGCAAGTAAAAAAACAAGCATTTATATAATGATGCATTTTCAAAGTCACTATAAATTTGACTTTTTTCATTTAAATACAAAAAATAAGCTTATTTTTGAAATAATCACACCAAGCATTGACAAGTAGTGAACTTTGAAGCCATTGCATAGCATAAACAATAATTGTACAGTATTATAAACTGAAATATAGATATCACATAAGATACAGTTTTAGATCAAAATTTTTTGAGTTGTTTCCTAAATTTATATTAGTATGAAATTTACCAACTTCGTTAAAACCATACAAGAGCAATTATAAATTTCACACAGAACAAACAATAAGACTCAAATAAGAAACTAACAATAAGCTTTTTTTTGAAATCATTACTCAGCATATTAAGTAAAATTGAAGATATTGTTTAGAATAAACAATAATAAAATTTTTATATATAAAAATATAAATACAATTAAATTAAAATTAATCAACGGAAATATCGATATCAAAAATTTTTAAGCAGTTTCTAATTTATAATTAGTCAATAATTTCTGTTTTCCTATATTTAAGGCTACACAAAGCAGATTTTTCATTTAGCATTACATGGGATCTGAAAATATGGGTTGGTTAGTCGGATTTTTTTTAATTTACTGTAAATTAATGTTACGGGTGAATCGTATGTTTAATAATTGAGTTTTACTAAAACGCACCTATGGTGTTTTACACCATGTTACACAAAACTATTAGAATAACCAATCAAAATTTAAGATCAGGTGTAACAAAAAATTTCATTTTTTTGTTATTTTTTTAAAAAAAAATCCATATCTCTAAATTTTGCTTATGAAACCACCTTTGGGGCTCTAATAAAAAAAATTCCTTGCTAAATTTTGTATATACTATGCCCAATAAAATCCCAGGCCTTACCCTAACCCTAAAGTAGTTAAAATTTATTTTTTGGTTTGTAAAAATTTATAAGTTTAATATTGGAATCCATAAGATGCCATTTAACAACAGTGAAATCTTAGTACATTTATAGCTTCTACTATCTTAAAGAATTCAAGGGGCTTATAGATAAATTACATATTACATTCCTTAATGAATTAAATAAAACTAATTCTAACGTAGGGGCTTACAATAATAATTACAACATATTATAATTAAAGAAAAGGCTTAGTTTTACTTACTACAATATTTCACATTGCAGCCACTTGTAATTATTTCTTGATTTTTATCTTTTTTCTTTTTCTTATATGCGTTTGTAGATCCATCTTTTGCCTGTGCATTAATAAAATAATTTTCATGTCAAAGGTTATACAAGGTTAATTTTTCATTTTGTACAACAATGAATCAAAAAATTATATTAGCAGTCATATTTTACTATCAGTTCTATCAGACAATTATAGGAAATTAAGGTTTCAATTAGGTGACACTAGATAACAATAATGAAAAAATGTCAAAAATCAAACAATTGACACAATTAGGATCTAAAAAAAAAATAAAAAATTAAAATATTAAAAAAAATAAGTTAGCAGGTAATGTGTGTGGCCTTAAAAGGGCAGTTTTTAGTTGATTATTAGGTTAATATCAATTTTAGGCTCAGGCATGAGAAGAGAAGAGGTGGATTAAGGGTAGAGTTAAATAGTATCATTGATTATATGCAAAATGTTTGGTACTACCTGATTTTCATTGTTGTGTTTTTGGAATATTTTAGAAAATTACTGCATAAAATTTTCAATATGACATATTATGTGAGGTACACCAGTAGTACACCTGTACACACAAGTATTTTTTTAAACATATATATTTTTTTTATAACAATATATATAAATTATAACAATTTTACAAAAAATTATTTTTATCTAGAATGAACTTAGCAATATATATATCAAATATGTTCTAGAATACAAATAAGATCCCAAAATAATCAGCATACAGTATAATGTTTTACCCAAAAATTTGTATGGCACCCAAAAATTTGTAATCGACTTTTAATGGTTTTCTTACTAGTTATTTATAACTTTTTATATCATTTTTATAATCATGTTGTCCAATATTTATATATTGTGGCTTATTTCTTAATATATATAAACATTATAAGCAAAATGATGTTTTATTGTATTTTATCTTATATATAAAAAAATTTAGCAATTATCTACATTAATTTGTCCTATCATGTTAACTCTACCTTAAACAAGCACATTCTAAGAATAATTGATCAAATTTCATTAGTTAACATTAATCATATAACTAACTAGGCTTATACTGCATAGCAATTGGCTTGTTTAATTTTTAGTAGCAGTTAAGTAAAGGGAATGATATTACTTAAAAATCAAATAAAAATGTTCTAAGCTTTACAAACTTGCACAAAGCAAGTTTTTTCAGTTATGTAAATTGCAAGATTTTACTAAAATAAAAATAGATAACTTGAATATGAATATTTGATAAAATAAAAAATAAATATATAAGGCCAGTTCAAGTTGATTATGTGTTCTATATTACACTCTTTAGTGCTCCTCTCCCTCATAGTAAAAAAAATTTTAATAAATATACATAGGACTATTGGATATTTCAGAAAATTTTGGGTAGTTTCAAGAAGAGTAAACCTAGTAATGATTTTGAATTGTATTATATTTGATATAATTACATATAATTTTGATTGGACAAAAAAGTAAACAAATTTCAGATTACATTTTAAAATTAGCAGAAAGTCTGCAAATATGTACAGATCATATGATATTTCATCTTATGGACATGTACTCAAGTATTACTAAAATTTTACCCATATATGATTATTAGCCAATAAAAGATAATATTTGGTTTAATATTACTTAATTAAAAAAATTCAAAACAGATGTCTTAAAACATTTCTCTTGTCAAAAAAAAATTATTTCTCAAAAGTTTGCATAAAAAATACTTTTTTGAACCAACAAAATGTTTTTTTGAACAATTTTACTATATAATAACATAAACTCAAACTAACTGAGCACTTACCCTAACCCTAATCTAATATAAACAAACTTGAAAAAATTTTTGTACTAATCACATGGGGTAAAATTCTTATGGTGATACTGGGGTACATTCTTATATGGGCACTCAAAAGTAGAAACCAGACAATTTGGCAGATCATGGGTTTTGAGAAAATCAGCAAAAACTATTTTGTTACACAAAATCAAAACAATCTAAAAATAGTATATTCATGATTAACAAACCTGTTTAAACAGGATTATTAGATCTGTAGACCTGTAGATTGCTTTTAAAATTACAGTAAATCTATTTTTAGATTATAGTGTCAAAAGCTTTTAACCATTGTATCACAAAAATTTATTAAGTGATCAGACTTTCATTATTAAGTAAAAAAGTTTGGGCTTTAAATTTTACACCTGATCAATCAAACAGGTTAATTTTCAAAAAATTGTTAAATTGTCTAGTTTCTACTTTTGAGTCCCCATATATACATACCAATATAATAATTTTTTTGATTTAAAAAACATCTATTAAGACTTTTGTACTAAGATATCATTTTTTTATTATTTTAATAAAGCTTATTCTTTTAATCTTTCTGGTTCTAATAGTAATGAGATTATAAAATAGAAAAATCTAGAAGTCAATTATCTAAATCTTTAGTAGAATATAATTTTTTTTTAGTTAAGCTTAATTTAGACTAAAATTTGAAATTATACTCTTGTGAGTTATTATATACTTATATAATACATATATATTTTTTGTTTAGTAATTTTTTTATAAAACCCATTAGATGATCAACACATTCACTAGTTAATAAATTGTGCTTCATAAAAAAATAGCAGATAAAAAAGTAAAAATAGGTAGATATATATGATAATGAAAACAATATCTATCTTTTGCAATTTGGTTTACTATTACTATATATTGAAAAAACTACCTCCTAAAATAAGCTACTTCAAGTTTTAATCCAAAAATATAAAAACACCTTTGACCTAAAAATAAGCTACCCCTTGTTGTACCAAAAGATAATTAACAAAATTTTTAGTTCTGAAAATAAGCTATTCTACAATTAATAATAATTGTTACATAGTAAAGTTCAAACTTTACTAAGCAAATCGATTAAAATGCTTAAGTAAACTTACTCAGAAGATCAAAATATGTATATCCTAAAAATTTTATATAATTGAAGAACTTTTTATTATTTGATTTAATATTACTTTCAATGGTTTTTTTTTTAAAAAAAAGCTATTGAGCATAAAAATTAAAAGTCAAATAATAAAACATTCTCTACTCTATATGAAATTTTCAGGGTACATGTATTTAATCTGCTAAACAAATTACTTAAGCGATTTTAATCAATTTATATAGTAAAATTATAACTTTACTATGTAGAATTATAATCAATTGACCAAAAATCGCTTTATAAACTACTCTCAATTTTTTGTACATATTTATTTATTGTTTACAATATATTTATTTATCTGTTATTGCCTATAGTATATTTATTTATTTATTGTTATAAATTTTATTTGTTAGAGTTTCATATTCAAAAATAAGTTACCTTTTGTTGTGCCTTAAATTACTTAAAATAGTAAATAACCCAAAATAAGCTACCCTTAGATTTTTTTGTTAAAAATCAGCAAAATGAGGTAGCTTATTTTTAGCAATATACAGTAATACAGATTGCCAATATGTATATAGTTGTTCTTCCTATAGACAATTTTGTTGTACCCTATTATTGTAATTGTTTAGAGGTGTAACTATAAATAAATACTTTTTTGTAGTCACATGCCATATGCTAATGAGTGTTTAATATAGGGAATGTCTATTTTTGCCATAGTATTTTGCTATATCCACCATGGTTATACAAAAAGTTTCTATTTTTAGATTTAATATAATATTGTATATTATAATTTTAACTTTAGAACTAATAAGTAAACCTTTTTTGGATAAAAGTTGTAAAGCTCTTTTTTTTTAATTCTAATAGTAGTTAAATCATCAAAATTGGCACGGTGGATCCCAAGATACTTGGAATCAAAAAGAAAATATAAGGATCGTCAAATTCACTATTATACAATAAATTATTTTTCTTTACATATGTATGAACACAATCTTGGTTCAAAAAACCTAATTTTGGTTCAATTAGTCCAACTTAATAGATTGCCAAAATAAGATTTGTATAATATTATATGACATTAGTGGTGTGTAACCAAAACTTATTATTGTGAAAACAAATGCACTGGGCCTTTGTATAACATAAGTGCATATATTGTGTAACTAGTATATGTACTGTGATTGGATATTACTAACAGATATTGTACTTTTTGAACAATTAGTTTTTAGGGGTTAGTGTTAAAATTAAGGTTAGAGATAGGATTGGGTTTATTATTTTGAGTCTTAAAATAGAAATTTTTGTGTAATCATAGTGGAAATAGCAAAGCATTATAACCCCCTTTTACAAATTATTGTAAAAATTTTTAGATTAGGGTTAGGTTAGAAGGTTTATTAAAAATTCTTAAATTTCTTTGTATTTATATGCAAAATTTAGTGCTGAACAAGTTTACTTAGTCAAATTAGAAAGGTTGTCTTAATAAAATTTAAAGAAATTCGCAAATTTTCATTTTTTTAACTCATTTTTGATGATTTCTTTAAATTTTATTAAGACAAACTTTCTAATTCGACTAAGTAAACTTGTTCAGCTCTAAATTTTGCATATAAGTACAAGAAATTTTAAGACTTTTTTTAAAATTTTTTAGACTAATTTTTAATCTAAAGAATTTTAACAACAAATTTTTCATTTTTTTAAAAATAATGATCTGCAAATTTAGCCAATCAAATTAGGGTGCAATATACAAGCACATCACACCCATGCGAAGCATATTAAACTTCTTTATTATAAACTAACATATAACAGGTATAACATATTCTATAACTAATATAGAATACAATAAATTGTAGACCCTCTTTCTCTAATAAATTATATGATTTACTGCACTTTTTCAAATGTATATAAATAAATATATTTAATTTCAAATAGAAAGTTTTTACTAATTTAATTTTAATTAATTAAAAAAATTTTTTTGCTATAAATTTGCACAATACCTGATATACTTTGATATGTATTATAAACCTTATTATATATATATATTGTAAAAGTCTAAATGAATACTCTATATAAGTATTTCAAATATACATTAGTAAGACTAACTAAAATCAACTAAACTATTCTAGCAATGGTAAGGTTTCAATTAAAGTATGAATAGACTTAGTACAAGTAATTATAATCAAATAGAGCTCTAAATTATATTATAAGGCTCTAATATAAGGTCGCAGAATTAAAATCAATATTAAGATTCTTAACATATGATTACAAAGTTTTTAAAATCAATTATATAATTTAGTACAGAACAACATGGCTTTGTTTAAAGGTAAATATTACTTTTGTAAATTGATCAAAACTTAGTATAAATATACAAATATTTAATATTTTATTGTTGTTGACTTCAAATTTCATAATTTAATCAAGTTTTAATTCATTGCTATTTATACTAATAAATCCAATAGGTCATTTCAAGAATAAAATAACCCAATAACTAGTCATTGGTCATTTGAGTCATTTGAGTCATTTCCAATTATTTAATATAGAGAAAATCACAATAATGAGAAAGTAATTTACAAAATTAAAAAATTAACTAACAATAAACACCAATTAGAAAAATAAGAGCTAATTTTAGACAAATTAATAAGGAAAGTTTGGAGACCTTACAACTTTTAGGAGAAGAAAGTAACAATAAAATTGCCAAAATACATGTTGAGCAAAATTTTTGACAAGTTTGCCAAGTTTTGTCAAATATTTCAAGCAAAATTTTTGTACATAGACAATACAAATGCAAATTATGAACCTCCCAAAACCAATCCTGTCAAAATTGATAACCTGTCAAATCTGATAAAAAATTAATCTGCCAAGTCGATATCTGATATATAAATCTAATAGTTTATAATGTTTTCAAATCCGTAACCTCCCGATACTGATACAAAACCTGTCCACTATGCATATCAGTTTTGGGAGGTTCAACAGTATGATGATAACAGATGTGCAATGCATATTTAAATTAATTCCTAAATTAGGCAAACATCCTTATTAATTTGACAAGTTTCCCAATATTCTAAAAATATCAATAGAGGACACAAAACCCAAAATAGAAAAAGTATTAAAAACTGAAAAAGATCCAGGTATACTAATTAACTAGCAATAGAATTCAAAATAGAAACTTCTTTTCTTTATCTCAAATCTTAGCCACATCTATTAAATTAATTACATGCTAAAAAAGCTATTCAAGGAACTAGAGCTTAATAAAGGACTAGGCACAGGTATGAATTTTATAATTAGATTCATACTTAATATATATATTTTTTAAAGATTTTGCTAAAGTTTATTAAATTTAGAAACTCACAGAGTTTATTCTTAAAGGGGACAGAAATGTTATAAAATGAAGTTCTAATTTATTACTATTAAATTCTATAAATCACTATTACCAAAATGAGCTATAATTTATTAATTGAATAATAATAGATTAACACTTGTATAACATATACTTTTATACCTTTATACTTATATACTTTTATATTTTTATATCTTTATACTTTTATACTCTTATACTTTTATACTTTTATATTTATATACTTTTATACTTTTATACTTTATACTTTAATACTCTTGTACTTTTATACTTTTATATTTTTATACTTTTTTACCTTTACTTTTATACTCTTATACTTTTATACTTTTATATTTATATACTTTTATACTTTTATACTTTATATTTTAATACTCTTGTACTTTTATACTTTTATATTTTTATACTTTTTTACCTTTACTTTTGTACTTTTTTAAAAGATATATAAACCCTAGCTTTCTGCTCTCCTGTATCTTAGCTTTAGACTTAGACTCAGATTTCCTCTTATCTTTTTTCTAATATTTAGAGATAGTTCTATCTCTTGAATATTGTATCTAAATGAATAAAAGTATATTTTTACCAAATAAATACTTTTTTGTTCTTTAATAAATATCTAACAAACTGCTCTAGTAAAGTAACATTTCACTTGTACACCACTTTATATCTTCTTGATTTTTACAAGATCCTTGTCACTGTGTATTGTGTTGCAAGTACTATATTGAAAACTATAGTTATTTGTAATAGTAGTTTTGAAAGATATTTCAGAAATACTCTGGTGATTTTTGTTTGATTTTTAGATAGGCAGTGCTTGAAATACATTGCTCTGTTTGTAGGGTTCTTGTGAATTTCAAATTTGAAATTTGTGTTCTGGAATTTGTAAAATATTGTATTGTCTTTAGATAAGTTTGCTATTGTTAGATTTTTTTCTGAATTTTGAGACTATTTTACTTCTTTCTTTTTTGTTGAATATAGATAAATATTTATGTTCTTTATATAGTTTTTTTAGCTTTGGATTCTGTATTTTATTCTTCAGAGTAGTTGAATTATCCCTTAATTTGTAATACAAATAAAATTTGTCTATATAAATTTTAAAATTTTAAATTTTTTAAATAAACTTTAAATATTTTTGCTTATAAGCAATATAAACTTTTTGTCTTATATATAAATTTAAATAATTCAAAAATATAATTCTTGTTTTTAAATATTATAATACCAAATTTTATCTAAATATTTAAATATTTTAAATAATTAAAAAAATAAATTAGAGATATATTTATAGTAATTATACAGACAAATTTGTCTGCAAACCTTTACAAATTAAGGGATGGCTTGAATTTTTTTCTTGTACTTGATTATGGTCTATATTTTATATAATATAAGCTTTTCAAATTTCAGTTCTATTATAGGAAATTGTTCATTAGTAATTTTAGGTAATTCTTTTTCTGATATTTTTATTTCTATATCATTCAAAAAGTTCTTGGTTTTTGGTTTTTTTTAGGTTGTTTTTCTATTTTAAGTTGTAATAAATTTGTTTTTGTATGTTTATAGATAATTTTAAGATTTTGTTTTTATAAGTTTTTATCTTTTCTGCTATTAGTTCTATATTTTCTTCAAGTATAGATACTAATTTATTCTAGTGTTTTAATAAATCTTTTATTTTGTATAGGTGCTATAGTCCTAATATTTGTAGTTTTGTTTTTTTGGGTGGGTCTTCTAGTGGATATAGATATATTGCAATATTGCCTGCTTCTTTTTGTAAACAGTTTTCTGCTTTCTATTCTTTGGTCAAATAATATGATTCATTAAAATTTTTTAATATTTCATTTTTCAAGACTATTTCTGTTTCTTCAAAGCATTATATATGCATCTATACATTTATTTCTTTCATGGTTTGCTTTTCCTCTAGATCTATTTAATTTTGAATAAAAGTCTTTATAAGGTTTATTCTTTGTACTAATAATATGCATACTTTATTAGCTACTTCTGTAAATAATATTAGTTAACTTATTTTTCACTTTAGTAAAAATAATGTTATTTCTTTTTTATTATAGATATTGTTCCAGTATTTTCCAGTATTGGAATAAATTTTCATTTCATTGCTTATAATATTTTTTGAGTTTTTCATAGGTTTCTACTGTTATGTATTTGTCTGCTATTCAAATTCCTACTTGTTTTTCATATAGTTCTTCAAGAGTTTTAAATAAAGTTTTGTAATTCTTCTTGTTTTACTTTTTTTATTTGTTTTTTTAATAGATAATATCTGTCTTTGTATTATATTGATAAGGTAATATCTCTGATTATTTTTACAATTTCCCAATATTTGGGTAATATTTTTGATTTTGGCCTGTGTTATATGGTAACAAAATTCCAATTTTGTCTATACAAAATGATAATTCTCCAAAAATTCTGTGATATGACCAGAATTACATAAACCAGCCAGCATTGTGGTTGTAAATTCTGGCCAAAATTAAATGTCAGCCGGCATTACGTTGAACAAGGATAAATAACCATGTTTTTTATAAGCCATTCCATTATTTTTCTACAAAATTTTATAAATGCAAAAAATTATTGTTCCTGTTCTATAGTTCTATTTTCTTAATTCCGAAAATGTAGGATTCGAATATTCAATTTCAATCATGAGCTCAGTTCACGATGTCACATGTTTAGAGTAATCTGCTTATGTAAAGCAAATGATCTACAAAATTTAGAATCGGAATTACAGGATCTTCGGATCTTCGTGTAACATAAACAACTGCTAGCGATAAAAACAAAGGTACTGTACTATGACAACTAGCTCCGTTTTCTAAGTAAAAAATGTATATCATGAAATTTTACCTATAAAAAGAGCTTTTTTATGTTAAAATAAACAAAAAAAGATATATTACTGTATTATTATCAAAATTTTGTTTTACATCGGATGTAGATCATTTGCTTTTCTTACCCGCATGTGCAGCCTCAGAACGCCAGAAGGCGGGTGTTTATGCACTAACCAGTTTTAATGATTCCTAAAGCAAAAATCGCATTTTATTTTTATCGATTTTTTTTCTCATAAATATATATATATTCGTCCTTCGTCATGAATTTCGTCATTGGTCACGAGTTTCTTCATTCGTCATTCGTCATTCGTCATTCGTCTAATTGAAGCTCTGACGAAACGGTCTAGACGAAACTATTTGGGGTCTTTGCCTTGAAAATCAAGTTATGAGACATAGTAAATTATATGTTCCATACATGATTTTCAAGGCAAAGACCCCATTTCGTCATTCGTCAGGCATCATTAGTCGGAATACATTAAAACTTTAGTCAGATGGGCTGAATTGATTAATTTTGCCCAAGATCACTAAAATTTTACTAATAAAATTAAAGTCGTTCAATTAAACAAAAAATGCCCAACCGATAATTTTGCTATAGAATCTAATAACGTACTAGGGCTAAATGGTGGGCTAATCTGACGTATTCGATCCGAAATTTTTTGGGCTTTACTGTAAAAACTGGTCGGAATAGATGTAAAATTCAAGATATTTGTAAATTAATGTGATTTTATTTAGTTATTACGTATATATTTTAGTGGTATAGCGACATAATATCATATTTCTCTTAAATTTCATAGAAAAATTACACTCGTGATCTGCGTGACAAATCGGACTTGTCACTAGCAAAATAGCGGCATTTAATAGACTGGAACCATAACTATTATTCCATAAATTTATAATTGTCTTTATATATCCTAATAAATTTAATTCATACAATTTGCCAGTTAATTAATAAAAAAAGGTCCATCATAAATTATGCTGATAATGACATTGATATGAAAAGCAAAAGAAGCAATACCAAAAAACATTTACCACTAATAATATTGATGCATAAAGCAAAAAAAAAAAAGAAGCAAATAAAGAATCAAATAAAGATTGCCAATATATACCCTTTTAAAACTACACATACATCTTTTAAATATATATATCTCTCATATAACCATTTTAAACATACATAAAACATAGAATTCACATCTTCATCGTCATAAGGATCCGCAGGCTTATATTCTTTTTGTGAAGAGAATTTTGAGTATTGTTCCTCAAGAGTCTGGTTTTCTTCTAAATATCTAGCAATATAATCATCCAAGGATATAAATTGTTTCTTTGCTGAAGAGAATTGTGCGTGTTGTTCTTCAAGATCTGCAATTGCTTTTTTCAAATACTTCATGTCTTTTGCCGTTGGCTTTGTAGGAATATTTTTGACTTCTTTGCCGACATCTTGTATACTACGACGATACTCTTTTAAAAAGTTTTCAAAATTTATAAGACTTGGTGATATTTCTTTCAACATTTTAATTATAATCCGAACTCGTAAAAGCTGATCCTCTGCTCTCTCTCGTACTATAGAATCAGCAATATTACCTAACCAGTGTTTTTTTAAAGCCTGTTCGGCCTCACGTTTTCCAATAATCAGATACCCATGTGTATTATCTGCACTGTCATGGACTGAATCAAAAGCAGCAAGAACCTGTTTGGTTTGTTCCAGAAACCCAGGTATTTGTTTTTCTAATACATCGAGCCGCTTACAGATAAAGTCTGCTTCACTATCTGATATGTGATTAGATTTGATAAAATAATTGATGCCGTACTGTGATTTTTCAAATTCTTCCATTATTGTCTTCATTTCATTTGCAAGTGAAAAGTAAAAGAATTTTGCTTGATGCCGAAATTCATCAAGCTCATCACCCGCTTTTTGTATTTTTTTATCCAATCCAATGAGTACTTCTGAAATTTTCTTTCCATTTTTAACCATTATATCACTTTTTTCCATTATCACACCAAGATCTCGAATAATAACGCGGTAACCGCTCATCTGACTGGTCTCTGAATAAATATTAGAAAGTGCTGATTAAGTAAATTATATCATTTGTCCAGCATTTATTAATTTAACGGATATATACCTGGAATTTCAAGTGATGATAATTTTCCTGATCCAGAATCTGCTAAATTTGCAATACTTTGAAAAGTGTGAATTTCATTTTGAGAAATATTTTGGTCTAATTGTATCTAATAAATAATATCAGCTTATGATATAGAATTTATATAAAGTATTATTAATTTAATAATTTGTTCTTACTTTGATAACAATGATCAGTAAAATAACTGAACATATCCCGAATAATCTAAATAATAGTAAATATAGTAAATTTGTAAATTTATCGAGCAGCTTTTTAGGTGTTCTATCTTTCTTAGATGCTTTTGAGGAAACTATAAATTACAAAACATTCAGAAAATAGTAATTTTTAAAAAAGCTAGAATTTTAGAAAAATTTGATATTAATCATACCTCCTTTAGAATATTCGGCTGATTCGGATTTCTCTAATTTAACAGCATTTGAATGCTCATTCGAACTCTCATCGTTCTCACTATATATTTTCATATTTGACGGGATTAAATGTTGACGTTCAAAAAATGGACGAAAAGGCGCTTTATATCGATGTATTTAGATGCATACATACAACATAAGCAATGTTCTTTCTCCATAACAGGAAAATTTCAGGAAAATTGCTTCTACAAAGATTTTCTTTTTTTTTGAAAAGTATTGCACGCATGTGATATATTTATCATTAGTTGAAGGCAAGCAACTAGCCAACAGTGTCAGATGTTAAACTTTATTAATGATTATTGAAAATATGCAGCGTACATGATGTACAAACTGAGACGGGATATGTTCTCAGAGATAGCACTACGTATAATTGCGCCGGGATATCACCGTTATAAGCAGAAATTTGTGATGTGTAGAATTGGTGGGTGATTTCCTGCATTGCATAAAGCAGGCTGACTTGATATGAAGTTTAAGTATATGACAAAATGGAAAAAATAACAATAATCCTGCTATTTTTGTCGGATTATCTGTGTTCATATGTTATTTATTTATATATACGTTTCTTTAATATTTTTCTCAAATAATACAAACCCAAAAAGGAAATTTTCTATGTAGATCGCAGATCAGGTGTAATCTTTGTGTAGCATGAAATAGAAGGCTTTTTCAATGCGTAACTTAAAAATTTGCCTAAAAAATCACCCTTTACACTAAATTTGTATTATAATTTCACATGCTATTAGCGAAAATAACATTTACTATTAACACGTGATTTGTATCGCAGAGATAAGTAAATCGTGAAGTTTTATTTAGCCTTCTAACCTTTAACTTTAACCCTAACCTTAAAAAATGCGCCCCAAAAATTTTTATTTTTCGATGGCTTTTTTTATACTACTGCATACATATTTCATTGTAATCCGATTTCCGTCACAATGCATATTAATGATTCTGGTGATGATTGGGTTCCAAAGTTTATATGACGATCATTAACTAGAATGTACGGATTTCGATGTGGGTGGGATGTTAAAATTTCGGTCGGTTCAACTTTCGAGTTTTTATTGAAGTTCGGTCCCAAGTCAAACTTTGAACTCGCATGTGCATCCTGTGTATTAAATATAGTACTGAAAAGAAATGCGTACACATGCAAAGTTGCATGAATATACTTTTCTTTTTATAAGATGTATGTAGCAGAGCGGACTTTCGTTTCCGATGATTTCCGGGATTGAAAAAATAACAATTGATGCAATACTTTATTAACACAATAACTTCCTAGCAAGTATCTCTTTGCCGAATCATGCTGAATCGCACTGAATACTCAATAAAAGGTAGATATACTAAGGGTTGAAGTATTATTTATCATATAGCAGAAGGTAATAAAAATATATTGCTTAATTTATAAAAAATGTCATTTTTTTTGTTTTTTCATTTGTTTATTTCATCCATAAATTTATATAAATGTTTTTGAAATTTCTATGTATTTGCCAAAAGATGGTTAATTCATTTTATATGCAATAGTATAGTTTTGTTAATTATAGATAAAGTATAAAAAATATTAATAAGGGTGTGTAACTTGTTAAAGAAACTTTTTTAATAAAGCTCTTGTGTTTCTAAGCTATATTTTAACCTGGATTAATAGTTTTATTCATTTACAACATGAGTTAGTTTGCTTCAAAAAATTGAAAATTGTACTTGTTTGATTGGTAATGTTGTTTAATGATTATCTATCTACTTTCATAGAAAGTGTATTAGCCCATTTTATAATTGGTCAATTATCTCATGATTAGATCTGTGTATTTCTTAAAGATACAAGAGTCCCCTGCTAATATACATGCAATGTGAGCCAAGTTCCAAACTTGGCTTAGAACCAAAATTTATAAAACATGGTTCTTTTGGTCCAATGGTAGCTGCATGCTGCATAGTGCTAATTCTATTGTACTCTAGATAAAAATTGTGTTATACTAATACAAAGATATTAAGAGTTATTTTAAACTGGTTTTTAATGGCTAGTATCTATTGTTTTTAGTAGTAATCCTATGAATCTGAACTGAACAAAACTTAGGTCAAGTTCAGGTTCAGTTCAATTCTGAACTGAGCCTGAACTTGAACATTTTTTAAAACACTGTTCAAGTTTAGTTAGTATTGAATTTTAGAGTTAGTTCAGGTTCAGTTCAAGTTCAGTTCAGAGTTCATGAACATGTTCAGATTCAGTTTTAATATCTGGCTATAATTTTTTTTGCAACTACTATATAGGATCTTTGCCTTGAAAATGACATTGCATGACTATGTAAATTTTATAAATAAATATTAAAATTTCTAGCTATCCAGTAATCCAATTCAAATAAACGTTTTTTTATTTTGTAGAGCTTAGTGAGTTCTATGAAATAAAAAAAATTATTTGAATTGGATCATTGGATGACTAGAAATTTTAATTTTTATTCATAAGATCTACATAGCCCCATAAGGTCATTTCAAGGCAAAGACCCCTATGTGTCTGAAATTAAGCTACTATATTGATGCTAAATAATGTGCACCTGCACATTATTTCAAGGGAATGCGCATTATTTTGAGTACATGCATGGCTGTTATTTCGGGGTAAAGGTCTAATTTCTAAAAAATTGTGCATTATATATTTGTGATGCATAAAAAACCTGTATTTCTTAATTTTATACATAGTCTTTCCAATCTAAGTCAGATTTTTTGACTAAAAAATTCTTATTTCTGCTTGTTATTTGAATTTGTTATTTCAGCAGATTATTAATTTGGCATTTGGAGTGTTCATTATATCGGATGCACATGGCCATTATTTCAAAACCAACATACTATTTTAAGAAAATGCAATTTTTGAAATAATGCCCATGTGTGTTATTTCGTGTAAATATGGTACTATTTAAACAAGCTACCACTTATTTTTTTAAAAAATCACCAGCAGTTGCTATAAGTAAATCTTAAAAGTGTCATTAAGTAAACTTGTTTAGGACATTAAAATATGCCTACATTCCTATAGTAAAAATATGTCGTGTTTGGACAACTTTTTATTAGTATAGTTTTCAATTGTTCAAAAAATTTAACAATCTAAAAATAAGCTACCTCACATTATTTGTATAATTTTTGACCAAAAAAGGTAGCTTAATTTCAGATACATATGATATAATCTAAATCAGTTAATAGATATAGATATGTTATTAGGCTACAATATATGAAAATTTTATGCAATTTGAATTAGTAATTTTTGAAAATTGCTTTATAACTATAAATAATTTTTGTAAAAATTGCTTGTTGTTTTTAAGCAATTTTTCAAGAACTACTAATTCAAATTGCATAAAATTTTAATTAGATAATGAGAAAATTACAGTGGATATAAATATAAATTCAAATATTATAAAAAATTAAAAAATATAGATAAATTTATATAGATATTCAGCTGTGAGTTTTTCAACAACTACAAATTCAAATTAGCTAAAATTTTTACTGTAAATTGATTTGATATTGGGCTAAATATATTAAATTTCATGCAATTTGAATTAGTAGTTCCTAAAAATCTACTTATAGTTTTTAAGTAAATTAGCAAGAACTACTAATTTAAATTGTATAAATTTAATACATTGTAGTCAAATATTATATCAATTTATAGTAAAAATTTTAGCTATTTTGGATTTGTAGTTGTTGAGAAAAATAAAGCTAGAATATATATAAATTTTAATAAAAAATAATTTATTCATCACCTGGGTGAATTATTCACCCCTTTCTCAAATACCTAGTTATATTAGAGTTAGAATTGGAGTTAGGATTAGAGTTAGAATTAGAGTTGGGATTAGAATTAAATTTAAAGTATGATCACGAGAGGAGCATTTTTTGTTAATAACTTGACAGGGATTACTCTAGTAAAATTTTGAGATAGCATAATGTGCGTGAGGAATATCAAATCTCACCCCGGGTGAGGAATAAATGTACACTTTTAATAATTATAATAATTATAGAAATTTATAATTTATTGCATAATGCAATATATTTTGCCTCTATTATAACTATATGGATTATTGATTTTGTATAACAAATATTTAACAAAATTTTTATTAAAGCAAAAATAAAATTTTATTAATATTATAGTTAGAATTAAGATCTGGAATAGAACAGGAGTATAGTTGATACCAAGACCACAAAGAGTATTTTGTATTATTGGATTCTATTATTTTTTCTGACAACTACATCACAACAATATCAAAATTCTGACAAGTTAGCTCATATTAAATTAGAGTCAAAATTAGTTTAATACAGATATAATTAAATTTGGATATATTATTAAATTTGGATGTACAGTTGTCTCTCTCTTATCCGAACAGGCTATTCCAAGAGATTTTGTTCGGTTTAGAGAAAGTTCATAATATAAAATTTCTCTTTCTAAACTGAACTCTAATAAAAATTCAGTATATAAAGAGTTATTAGTAAAAAAAAAAAAAAAAAAAAAACAGAGATGAAAATTTTTTAAACCCATTTGATATATCATCTGGCATAGATCACAAATATATATTCTACAAAATGTAAAAAAACTTAAAAAAAACCCCCCGTTTAATTAATTTTATTCAATTTTTTGCATTTTTCTGAATTTGCATTTTTCCAAATTTTGTACAGTCATCCCTCTCTATAATCACCAAGTTCGTCGTACCCTATTTTGGTGATTGTAAAGAGGTGTGACTATAAATAAAATACCTCATTATGGTAATGTGATCAAAGGCCAATAAGTAATATATTTGCGCATATTTGAAATACTATTAAAAAATTTAATCCAGTGCCCCAATTTGGATAAAACAACTACCAGAGTGTTTGACTCAATGAGACGATTCTAAAGAGTCCAAAATCATCCAAATTTAATTACAAATGCTAAGATTATTAAGGATTTTACACTCAGATATTTAAATTTAAACATGTTAAGTGATACAAATCCTTAACGATCTCAGGATCGTGTGATTCGATTTTAACAATTTCAGGCTTATTAGAATCGTCTCATTGAAATGAACATTTTGGTAGTTGTTTTATCTGAATTGGATCATTGAATCAAAAGTTATTTTCTGTTAAACTTTTAAGAAGCTTTAATAGATAATTTTAAAAATATACATGAATATGAAAATTGGCCAATCAGATTTTATAATCCGTATTTAGTTAAAAATTGGTGACTATAATGAGGTTTTTTATTAATAAAATTGTTAAAAATCAAAATTTCATAATGATAGTGATTATAAGCAATTTGTGACTATAATGAGGTTTTTTTACTATGTTTGAGTCTGTCGCACAAAATTGGGTGCTTAAATAGAGTTGTGACTATATGGGGTGTGACTATAGGGAGATCTGACTGTATTTATTACCTGCTAGATTACTATTATCTGATCCTAGTCATAGCCCAGGTTGAATATTTAACCCGTTAGATCACTATTATCTGACCCAGATCATAACCTGAGTTGAGTATCTGATCTGAATCATAACCCGGATTAAATATTTGACCTATCAGATTACTATTAGTTTAATTAATTATATAAAATAAATTTTATTCGTAATATAAAATAAATTGAATTAAATAAACAATTATATGTACTGATTAACTTGAATTCGGATCCGGAATAGAAAATTTATTATGTTAATTTGGTATATCCAGAGAAAATATATATAAAAATATTTGTACTGAAAGTTTTAGTTCGGATCATCAATAGTCTGTTATATAGAGGGCCAGATTAGAGAGAGGCAACTGTATAATATCTAGATTTAAGATTATATCTGAATTTAATTAGGGGGCTTCCAGAAATTACGTAATATTTTTTTACTAATAAATTTCAAAATTTTACCCCACCCACACCTGATACTCTAATAGCCAATCAAATTTTATATTTTTTAAAATTTATTCATATATTTCAATTTATGAAATTGATAATAACTATTGCTCTACTGGACCAATTTGGATGATTTAACTACCAAAATGTTTGTCTCACTGAGACGATTCTAACAAGCCCAAAATTGTTAAAATATAATCACAGGAACCCAAGATCATTCAACTTTAGTGTAATTTTAAAAGTGATTTTTTAGAATTACTAAGTAAATTTTTTAATATTGAATTGCTTTTGATCCACTAGCCCGTTTTGGATAATTTAACTACCAAAATGTTTGTCTCAGTGAGATGATTCTAACAAGCTCAAAATCGTTAAAATCTAATCACAGAGTCCCAAGATCGTTCAACTTTTGTATAATTTTAATAGTGATTTTTTAGAGTCACTAAGTAAATTTCTTTAATATTGAATAACTTTTGATCCACTGGCCCATTTTGGATGGTTTAACTGCCAAAATGTTCGTCTCAGTGAGACAATTCTAATAAGCCCAAAATCGCTAAATTCTAATTACAGGATTCCAAGATCAATAAAGATTTTTTTGTTTGTTTAACAATACAAATCTTTATCGATCTTGGAATCCTGTGATTGGAATTTAGCAGTTTTGGGCTTGTTAGAATCGTCTCACTGAGATGAACATTTGGTATTAAATCATCCAAAATGGGCTGGTGGATCAAAAGTTATTCAATATTAAAGAAATTTACTTAAAAAAATTACTATTAAAATTACACTAAAGTTGAACGATCTTGGGATCCTGTGATTAGATTTTAACGATTTTGAGCTTGTTAGAATCGTCTCAGTGAGACGAGCATTTTGGTAGTTAAATCATCTAAATTGGTTCAGTAGAACAAAAGTTATTAATAATTTTATAATTTTATACTTTTGGCCAAAATTATAAAAATTTGACCAGAATTATAATTATAACCTGATATTTTCGGGACCCCACCCACCCACTAAAAAATCACGTAATTTCTGGAAGCCCCCTTATATCAGATATATTCAGATTTAATAATAATTCAGATTAGTTATAATCTAAATTTAATTATAATCTGAATTTATCTAAATTTATAATTTTACAGGGCAATTAGAGGCATGCCATTTATTACATAATATTTTTTATTTAATAGCTACCTCTGCCCATATATGGTGTGATCATTTTATCTAATTCTAATTGATTAATATAATATATAGATGTGATCACTATCTCTGACCATGTATCTATAGTAAAAATTACATAATAAATGGTATGGACCTTACCAAAATTTCTGGTTGGATTTAGGTCAGCATTTAGTCCAAGTGATTAGTGGTTGTACAGCAAAATTATTAGCTAGAAACTTTTTACTTTTTTACTTAATGAATTGCTATGATTTTATTAGTAAATTTTTAGTGATTCTAGGCAAATTTAATTATTTCTGGCCCTGCTAACCAGGATTTGATAATTAAGAAAACCTATCCATACCTTAAAGCTAGTTATTTTTAGAATTTATATATGTACATATGTATATTCACATGTATACTTTCCCTAAACCAGCTTTGACTATATGCAGTTACTTTTTTCAAACTTCATAGCTATAGAATGCAAAAACAAGGCATATATAAAGATCAATTAGGAGCTTTGCAGTAGAATGCTATATATAATATATATGGGATCTTTGCTATTAAAATGACCTTCTGAGACTATTTTTTGAATAAAATTAAATTTGCTAGCTATCTAGTTATCCAATTTGAATTAATTTTTTTATTTTGTAGATCCTATTAAGATTTACAAAATAAAAAAAGTTTATTCAAATTGATTACTAGATGGTTGGAAATTTTAATTTTTATTAACAAAATCAACATAGTTTTGGAAGGTTATTTTTATAGCAAAGATCCCATATACCGATATATGTAATCTGGATATATATATTTTTTGTTTTATAACCGAGACCAGGCTCTTTATTCTTTATTAGTTAATATTACTAATACATGCAGGGAAGATAATATATATATTTTAACTAAGGGAATGAAAGAACACGGGCTTCACTATTGCCACCTGCTACTTTAGATCTTTACTCGTGGCCTAAAGTTAGCTAAAAGGTTATTTCACAACAACCGATAGATTTCGAATAAAAATTTTAACATAAAACCTTAACCAACAATAGCCCAGGTCCCATTATGTTAAACGAAACAAAGTAGTCTAAGGAACCCAACTACTATACCTAAAATATTCGGGAACATTCTAAAGTGTTTCTTCTGAGACCTCAACTGATAGTTAATATAATTTGTTTCCAAGCCACTCGTGATGATCAAATCCAACTTCATAGGTGCCTTCCCGATTTGGATGGAGTAAACACTGCTGATCTTTTGGAGGGGGTACAGCAAAATGCCCACTTTTCTGAAAATTCTTTGTAAAAAAAAAAACAAATAGCACCAGTTCTTTACTTGTAATAAAAGGAGTGTTGTTCTTTCTGTGTAAGTCCAATATCCAACAGGGAACCAACAAAAGTCTTCTTAGGTTTGGTGAGTAATAAACTCTGAGCTTGTCAGCAGGTAGTCTATGAACTTTACCTCTAAACGACAAGTGCCGGTGGTGTGGTAAGTGATAAACTCTGGGCTACTAGCAAGATACTCAATTAACTGTATCCCTAAATAATAGCTGCCAACTGCATATGTCTTCCAGTTTTCCTTGTTTTCTTCGTAACTTCACTTCAGAATTTTAGTGATTTTGTTAGTACAAGTGATCAGTAGATAGAGTTGCAGAGATCTTGTAATATAGAGTATTTAATCTGGATATATATATATATATCTGGATTGAAATTAAATCCAAATTTATATTAAATTGAATTTATATTCAATTCAGATTTAAATTATAAATCCAAATTATATTTTAATTCAGATATATATTGTTCAAAAATTGAATCCAGATTTAAAATAAATCTGAATTGATCCAAATATAAATATAAATCCAGATTCAGGTATTAACTCTACTAGAAATTAAGCCCATCTGTAGATGTTCTGGTCCCTAGTTCTCACAGTGTTTTAGTTTCCTAATTGACCTAGCTTGGCTGGATATTTCTAAAAATCACTATCACTTAGATTTGAACTGGTAGCCTTGTAATTTGCAATCTGGGAGCATAACCACTATGCTATTGGCCTGCAGGTATATGAAACATTTAAATTAATAATTTATTTTATTATCTAGTACTAGATAATGCATAACATTGTATGCCAGAAATCCATAATTAATTATGCATGCTTTGCACTATTTATATTACACTAAAGTAATGGTTATAAACATGTGCAAATGGACAAAAATTTTTAAATTACTATTTTAATACAATTTTCATTAACTTCATGCTGATTTATCAAAAAGTATATTGTTTATAATTGAAATGCATCAAAAATATAATGTTTGTATCACCATTGAATTACCACTATGCCCTGGCATTTATGATTTTTAATGATTAAAAATATATGCAATTATCAATAAAGGACTCTTACAAATATTGTCCTTCTGTAATTCTTAATCAATCAAAATTAAGATCAGAAATAGCCTGATAGTTGAAACATACCAGATGCATATAAAAAGTTATATATAAAATTAAAGTCAAATAAGCCATGTTATTGTTAGGATTAGAGTTAGAATAATTCAGCTTTTATTAGAAAAATTTCACAAGAAGCATTCTTAAGTATGCATAGAAGTTAAATTTTGAGTCATTTTTCTTTTCAATTTTTATATTACAACTGATCTTGAAAGAGGTGGACACTTAGAAGGAATTTTACTGAATAAATTGCATTTATATGTTTTAGCACAATAATAATTTTGGCAGCTGAAAATGATTACAATAGCCAAAAACATTTTTGGCTGCTGTAGATAATTATGGCAGCTGAAATAATTATAGCAAATACGGTAGCCAAAAATAATTTGGGCATTTCGATATGACAAACATATTGACATGCTATAATGCTATAAACCTTCTGAATTTAGGTACCCATGTATAGAAGCAAGTATCTAACTAGTAGTGCCAAATGGTTTCTATATATTTATTATTATTTAATAAATTTTTTATGCCTTTTTAATGTTTGCTAATTTATTTACATCTGAAGTAAGTTGTTTGTATTAACCTATTATATAATAGGTTACTCTGAAATTACTAATGCAATTACCTTGTTTCTATTTAATGCTGATTTATTTAAGAGTGTAAGTGATTTTTGTATCTCTCTATCTTACTGCTTAATTTTACAGTAAATTTTTCTATGCCATTTCAGTAATAGTGGATAATTTGAATCAATTCTAATGATTTGTTTATATTTGTAAGTTCATCTTATGCACAACATGCAGTCTCTTGTTCACTCAATGATATTTTATTTCAATATTTTGGATTATTGTGTTATCTGGTTTGTGTTTGTGTATTTGTGGTTTGTCAGGTATGCATTATTTATTTTGTATATCATCGCTTTTGGATTGTACATTCTGTTGTCTTCGTTGTATTTGGCTTGTTCGTTTATAATTACAGTACATTACATTAGTGACACATTTGCTGCTTGAGCTGCTGTGTTATCACACACTTTGATTAGTATTTTTGAGTCTGTCTTAGTGCTTTTATTTCTTGACCACCTAGTGTTTTAACATTTCTGTTGATTTCTTGGATCCATATTATCACATTTTGTACTCACAGTATCTTGGCCTATTCGTTTTGTGAATTTTACTTTCTGATTTTATGGGGCATTATCTGATTATGCGCTAATTGTTATATTCAATCCAACAATAAGTTATTATAAATAATTATCCAATAATCTCCAATTGAGAATCTGATTGAATTATACTTATAACAGGTGCTTCCTCATGTGCTGCTAGATCATTTACTTGCTTAATTTAGCTAAGCCAACTAACTGTGTTGGATAATAGTCTGATTAGTGCAATAGAGCTAAAATCTTTTATCAATATTATTAGACCAAAACAAGTTCTCACACCAGAGAAAGTAATATATTTTGAAGTTGTTATGGAAAGATTTATTCTTGTCATCAAAATATTATAATATTTTATATAATGGGACATATCATCAACTTGTAAATGGGATAAACTATGTAGAGCTTTTTCTATTGAAATGAGATCTTGGGTATTTAAAAAAGATAATGAAGAAAGTTCCTAACATTCAGTATCAAATTTATTGTAATTTGATGATTATCGAAAGATTTTGCTTCAGTATTGCGTTGAATGATCTAAATCGTTGAGGCAAGAGATAGTTTCTTTTGAGAATACTGAGAAATTAGAACCAAGGGTTTATAATAATTTATAATGATAAAATTATACATCTGATATTGTGTTTAATATATTAGATTCAGATAGTTTGTATATAAGTTGAGTTTGTTAGAAGAATTTTTGCTTTTCTACTACTAAATTTAATAGAGAGGCTAGCAAAAATTTTGATAGATATTGGCTTTGGTTTTAGTCATTTTTAAGTGCAAAACCTAGACTTGAAGTGTAAGTACTTAGAATTGGGTATAATTCTGTTTATGAGTAATCAATATCTGTATCACAGTTAGCGCTCTAAATCGGGTCGGGTCAACCTGAAACCTGACCCGAAATTTCGGGTTGGGTAAGGTTCGGGTTAGAAAATTTTGACACGAAAATTTCAGGTCGGGTTCGGGTTGGGTTCGGGTTAAGAATTAACACGACCCGAAATTTTTTATATATTTAGTTTTTTTTTTTCTTTAGAATAGCATTTGAGAATTAACATTCATCGCCACCCTGATTGACCAATCAGGATGCAAGATCAGGCGTAACGTAAAATCGAAACGAAACTAAAAAATCGCTTCATTAACTACACTTTTTTCTTAACAAAAAAAAATTCTTTGCGAAATTTTGGGTTAGGAGGGTCTTCTAACTATCACATCTACGAAACTTAACCCCAATCTTAACCCGGCCCTATTTGTTTTGTTTTGATTAATGCAAAATCAAAACAAATAAAATGATGGTGTGGCGAAGAATGATAATTCTTTTAATAAATCAACTACCGGTATTCACTTTGCTAATTAAAGGCTATGCATAGTTAATTTTTCGTTTTGCATAACATGGTGTTCCAAAATTTCAGTCGACGGGTCGGTTTTTTTTTTTTTTTTAATCTACTTAGTATCTACTTAGTATGCTTAAGGAATCAGAGAATTTTGGATTTTTTTTTTTTGATCTATCGGGTAATTCCGCAAATTAAGATCACCATCGGGCGACACCAGAGAAAAAATTAAATAGCAAAAACAGAATAATTGGCACAATTGAAATTTAAAAAAAATTTTTTTTAAAAAAAAATTGGGTAGACGGGTTATGCAAAACGAAAAATTAACTTTGCGTGGCCTAAATAAATTCAATATACACACTAATATTAAATAATATCAACAATTATTTTTTTATTTATAAACTAAACAATATTTTTATACAGTATGGGACAGCATAAGACATTAATTTGATAATAACATTTTTAAAATTAAAAATTTTAAAAATCCCTGTTTCAAATTTCTTGTTTATTGTTTAACAACAAATCTGAAAGAGGGATTTTTAAAATTTTTGATTTTGAAATTGTGATTGGTCGAAAAATTTTTTTATGTCATTTTTACCATAAATTTTTTTTTAAAATTTGGCGAACTCGGAAAAAGTGGATATCTTATACTGTCCCGTACTGTTTATCTTTGATTTATATTAGAATTTTAATATTAAGATTTTAAAACTTTAGCATATTGGCCTTAAAAATTCGGGTTGTCTATAACCCAACCCGACTTGACCCGTTCGGAGCAATAATCGCAATACCCAATGGTTATAGTATTAGAGTATAAGTCATGGTTTTATGATTTTTCTAAAATTATTTTTTGATTTGTTATATAATAAATAATCAACCATGGTTTTGGATTTTTGGTCTGCAATGTCAAGTAATAAATGAAGAATATTGATATCAAATAGATGATAATTGTATTTACTAATGTTGCATTAGTTTAATTTAGTAATTGCACATATAGATTTTGTTTTTCATAACTTTTCAATATTCATTTTACTCATGTAGCGCACACAGATCAAGAATTTTATACACTTTTGCTAACTGATAACATATTGATATAATAATCTAATCACTTAAAAAAATAGGTAACATGAAACCAAGTAAGGTCACCCTAACTGAACAGCACTACATAAGGTTAACACTATATAATTAACAATACTAAATAAGGTCAATACTATACACTAAATAAAGTCAGTATTATATACTTAACAATACTAAACACAACAAAAATAATAAAAACTACTGGGTACAATGTCCATTCTAGTATCTTATTCGTAAATGCATAAAGCATAGAATCATTATTTTCAGCATCTTCATTTTCAACATCTTCATCAGGTTTATATTCTTCAGAAGAGAATATTGTATGTTGTTCATCAAGAGACTGATTTTCTTCAAGATATCTAGCATTATAATCATCCATTGATATAAATTTTTTCTTTGCTGAAGAGAATTGTTCATGTTGTTCTTCAAGGTCTGCAATTGCTTTTTTCAAATACTTCAAGTCTTCTTCCGTTGGCCTTATAGGGACATTTATGACTTCTTTGGAAACATCTTGTATATTACGACGATACTCTTTTAAAAAAGTTTCAAAATTTAAAAGACTTGGTGCTATTTCCTTCAACATTTTAATTATTACTCGAACTCGTAAAAGCTCATCTTCTGCTCTCATTCGTACAGTATAATCAGCAATATTACCTAGCCAATGTTTTTTTAAAGCACGTTCGGCCTCACGTTCTCCATCAATCAGGTACCCTTGTGTATTATCTGCACTATTATGAACTGAATCAATAGCGTAAAGAACCCGTTTGGTTTGTTCCAGAAACCCAGGTATTTGGTTTTCTAATATTTCTAGTCGCTTATTGATAAAGTTTGCTTCACTATCTGACATGTGATTATTTGATTTAATAAGATTACTAAAATATTTGAAGCCAGACTGTGAATTTTCAATTTCTTTCATAATTGCCTTCATCTCACTTGCAAGCGAAAAGTAAAAGATTTTTGCTTGATGCCGAAATTCTTCGAGTTCGTCTCCAGCTTTTTGAATTTCTTTATCTAATCCAAAGAGTACTTCTGAAATTTTCTTTCCATTTTTAACCATTATATCACTTTTTTCCATTATCAGACCGAGGTCTCGAATAATAATTCGATAGCCGCTCATCTCACCGGTCTCTAAAAAATGGTAAAAAAGTGCTGATTAAGTAAATTCTAATTTGCTTTGCATATATTGATTGAACTGAAAAAATTTACCTGGAATTTCAAGCGATGATAATTTTTCCGATCCAGAATCTGCTAAATCTACGATACTTTGAAAGGTGTGAGTTTCACTTTGAGAAATATTTTGACCATCTTGCATCTAATAAATAATATCAGCTTTTTATTTAGAATTTAAGCTTAGATAAAATATTAATTAATTGTATTAATTTGTTCTTACAAAAAAATAGTAAAGTAATAGTAAAGTAATTAAGCATATCCCTAATATTACTCCAACTAATCGAAAAATCGAAAATTTATCGAGCAGCTTTTTAGGTGTTCTATCATTCTTAGGTGCCGTTGAGACAACTATTAATGACCAAAACGTTTCGATGATTATTACATGTACAAAAGAATAATAATTGACAAAGTTAATATCGTATTGCTCAAGTTAAATCAGAGATGATAAATTTGGATTTGGCAAAGTTAATGATGATGCTTCACTAGAACTGTCATCAGAATTTTTGTTGTCTGATTTAAAAAAGAACTCGACATGGCTTTCATGATTTACATTTCTATTTCAATAATTTAAAAAGCTAAAATAACATTTAAAAAGCTAACAGTACCTTTCTTATCTAACGAATATTCAGCACAATTGTCAATATTTGTTGGCATGTTTATTATTGGTAGCTCTTAATCAAAGAGTAGTTGAATAGAATTCTTAATTTTCGGTTTTTACAAATACTTATTCGTTTCTTATTGTTTCTTAATTGTACAAAACTCGATCAACTTTATGTAACCATGCAGTATAACGTGCAACTACATTAGTGTTTCAATCATATTAAGTTACAATAAAAACCAACTCAATAATCACTTATTGTATGTGTAATTTTTGTATGCGTTTTAATTTCAATACAAACTAACTCATCATTAATCACTTATATGCATTATTGCGCTTTGCAAAATGGGTGACCTCTGCAGATCATGATGTCATGTAAAATCATGAGAAATCAGTCAATTCTAGAAGATTTTTCGATTCTTGAAGAATTTTAAAGATTTCGGATAAAATATAGACGTTATTGATGAAAATTATGATCAATAGGGAATTAAAATCTCAGAAATTTTCCGCAATCATCACCGTGAAAATCACAGGGTCACACTTTTTTTGCAAAGCGTTATAATATAGTTTAGATTGAAAATGCAATTTCTACAGAAACTTTCTAGATTTTCACATCGCATAAACAAAAATCAAATCTTTAAGAATTATTATAGAAAACCATTTCAAGTTTTGTCATAATTTATGAATTATCAAAAATAAAAAAAAAAGTTTATTTTTAACGTTATTTTTATGAGGACGAAATGACTAACAAACATCAGAAACAAAATAACGATATAGTGATTCTAATAAAATTTCAATTAAATGCAGCAATCCGGTTGTTGGAAAAGATTTAACTAATAGTAATCTTAATAAAACTTCTAATATTATCGATAACTCTGTGCAAGATTCGAGCTTTGCCATTAGTAACAGTAGTTTGAATACTAAAACAATTCAAATTCTGAACAAGATTCAAGTTCTACTAATGGTAATAATAATTCCAATAATAGTATCAAAGCTAAGGAAGGTGCAAATATTACGCCTGAAAGAAATATTTCTAAACAAAATCCAGAGTCAATTAGTGACATTAATAATTCTAATTTGGATCAAATTCCAGATCTAATTATGATAATGTCAATTCTAATGATAGTTCTAAAGATAAGCCAGATCAAAATTCTACTTATTCGGAGGTGTTAATAAAAAAAAAAATTCTACTTATGAAAATTAACACAATAGTTCAAACCTTTATTTATATGCACAGCCTTTAAAATTGATTGCTTCGAATCCAAATTTTGTACAGGTAAGTATTAAGTTCCAAAAAATAAAGTTACGAAGTAAAATTTATATTTTAGTTGAAAGAATTACCAGTTTTATTCAATTTTGTTCGATTAATTTAAATAACAATTTGCTCATTTAAAAAGAGACAGGAAAAAAGTTGGTTTTCAATAAATGGCGAAAAAAATTTCGTTACTTTGTAAAAAAACTATGTGTAAGAATCGCTTAGTTGCAAAATTTTCCAACCCATGCATCTAAAGGAGTGAAACACGATTTTATATATAAAAAAATATTACGTAGTTCATCTATATTAATAATTACTTAAAAACATCGATCACACATAATTTTGATTTACATAGCATACCGCGCACCCCAATCTTACCCCCAATGATAATTCTCATAATAGTATGCAAGGTTCAAATTCAATTCCTGGTATTGACATTTCTAAGGAATCTCAAGGTTTACTAGTGGCAAGATAAAGATTCTACTATTATCAATTACTATTGTAAGGGTAATTTTAATGGTATGTTATATAGGAACCAATTATTAATTTTTCGAAGAACTAGTCAAGTAGAGAGGATACAGATATTATGTATATTTAGTATATATGCAAATATTACATTGTAATTGTTGGAAAGCTCAAGACATGCACTGCACAATTTTTTAATAATATTGTTTTTGTAAGTCTTTCACAATATAGTTTCCATGTTTGTTTATGTATATTTTAGGATAGTTTGATGTAATATTGCTATTAATAAATATATTTATTTGCACGGGTCTTATGTGACAACCCGTGCTTTTTTCATTAACTTATTGGCACGGGATTGTTACGTCAGACACCGTGCAATAAAATAGTTATTATATGGGTGTTGAATAACCCGTTACACACACGGGTTCATATTTAAATCCCGTGCCTTCGGCACGGAATATGAACCCGTGTGTACTGGGTTATTCACTACAACCCATACAATAACTATAAACTATAAATTACAAAACCTCTATAAGTGCACACCAATTTTAAATGCATGCTCAAATACTGACCCAAATATAGCAATACTCTGTTGTTGATCTCTAAATGCATGTTGTTAAATCTTGGTTCCAGGAGCATACAATTATAAAGGATTTACTATACGTCAAGTGATAAATGAAGAACATTGATATAAAATAGATGATAATTATAAAATTTCTAGTGTTGCATTAGCTTAATTACGCACATAGATTTTGTTTTTCATAAAATTTTATATATTCATTTTACTCATGTAAACAACACTTTTATACAATGTTGCTAACTGATAACTGGTTTGATCGTACTTATTATGTTATTAACATGACAACATATTCGATATAAATAGATAACACGAAACCAGCCCTAATATATATACTTAATAATACTAAATATATACTTAACGACATTAAATAATGTTAATTCTACATATTTAACGATAAAAACTACCGGATCCAATGTCCATTTTAGTATCTTATTCATAAATGCATAAAGCATGGAATCATTATTTTCGATATCTTCAGCATCTTCATTTTCAACATCTTCATAAGTATCTACCGGCTTATATTCTTCAGAAGAGAATTTTGTGTGTTTCTTTGCTGAAGAGAATTGTGTGTGTTGTTCTTCAAGGTCTGTAATTGCTTTTTTCAAATATTTCATGTCATCTGCCGTTGGTTTTGTAGGAGCATTTTTGACTTCTTTGTCAACATCTTGTATATTGCGACGATACTCTTTTAAAAAGTTTTCAAATTTCATAAGAATTGGTGCTATATCCTTTAAAATTTTAATTGTTATTCGAACTCGTATAAGTTCATCTTCTGCTCTCTTTCGTACTGTATAATCAGCAATATTACCTAACCAATGTTTTTTTAAGGCACGTTCGGCCTCACGTTCTCCATCAATTAGGTACCCTTGTGTATTATCTGCACTATTATGAACCGAATCAATAGCGTAAAGAACCTGATAGAGTTTTTCTATAAACACAGGTATTTGTTTTTCTAATACTTCGAGTCGTTTATGAATAAATTCTGCATCACTATTTGACATGTGATTATTTAATTTAATAAGATTTTTGGTGCCATGCTGTGTTTTTTCAATTTTTTCCATAATTGCCTTCATCTCACGTGCAAGTGAAAAGTAAAAGCTTTTCACTTGATGCCGAAATTCTTCGAGCGCGTCACCTGCTTTTTGAATTTCTTTATCTAATCCAAAGAGTACCTCTGAAAGTTTCTTTCCATTTTTAACAATTATATCACTTTTTTCCATTATCCGACCCAGGTCTCGAATAATAATTCGATAGTCGCTCATCTCACCGGTCTCTAAATAAATGTTAAAAAAGTGCTGATTAAGTAAATTAAATATAATTTGCTTTGCATATACTGTATTGATTGAACAGAAATATACCTGGAATTTCAAGCGATGATAAATTTTTCGACCCAGAATATGCTAAATCTACGATACTTTGAAAGGTGCTAGTTTTATTTAGAGAAATATTTTGTCCATGTTGTTCCTAATAAACAATATCACTTTTGATTTAGAATTTAAGTTTAAATAAAATATTAATTAATCAATAATTCGTTCTTACATTGTTCTCAAAAAATAGTAAATAAATAATTGAGTATATCACTAATATTCCAAATAATCGTAATTTATCGGGCACCTTTTTAGGTGTTTTTTCAGTCTTAGGTGCCGGTGAGAAAACTATAAATGACCAAAATGATTCGATTATCATTACATGTTCAAAAAAAAATAATAATAATTGACAAAACTAATATCGCATTGCTCAATTTAAATCCGAGATGATAAATTTGGACTATCATCAGAATTTTTTGTCGTCTAATTTAATTCAGCACAGCTTTCATGATTTAAAAAGCCAAAATAATATTGACAAATCTAACAGTACCTTTCCTATCTAATGGATATTCAGCACAATTTTCAATATTATTTGGCATGTTTATTATTGGTAGCTCGAAATAAAGTGTAGTGAATAGAATTCTTAATCCCGATTTTTATCAAGTACGTATTCGATTTGTATTCTTCTTAACTACAATGGGTGCAAATTCGTATAAAATAAAAATATAATCAAATTTATGTGACCATGCAGTATAACGTGCAATTACATAATTCGTATTTTGATTGCATATTTCAATCAATTTTATGTTGTAAACAATATTTTTATTGTAAAATATAAAAAAATTCTTTTGCAAAACTTACTATTCTGGTAATATACTGTAAGTGGTTACTAATTATTAGTTTTATATTGTAATTATAACATCTCTTTAATCACTTGCAGTGTAACTACAAAACAAGTTTGTAAAAGTTTTTTTTTTTTATATTCACGTTACAAATCATATTAATTACAATATAAACCAACTCAATAATCACTTATTGTATATCATTATAGAGTGTAAGTTTTGTATGCGTTTTAACTGGTGATGGTGATGAAACATTGATTGAGATATGAACGAAATAGGTTTGATTGCATGATAACTGAGTTTATTATGCATTAATATAGTTTGGATTGGAAATGCAAGTTCTGCAAAATCTTTCTAGATTTTCATATCGCATAAACAAAAATCTGATCTTTGATAATTATTATTGAAAAAAGAAAATCATTTCAAGTTTTGTCATAATTTATGAATTATCAAAAATAAAAAAAAAAGTTTATTTTTTAACGTTATTGTTCTGAGGACGGAAGGACTAACAAACATCAGAAACAAAATGACGATACAGCTCCGCATAGGGAAGATAGTGATTCTAATAAAATTTCAATTAAATGCAGCAATCCGGTTGTTGGAAAAGATTTAACTAATAGCAATCTTAATATTGTCGATAGATCTGTGCAAAATTCAAGCTTTGCCGTTAGTAACAGAAGTTTGAATATTAAACAATTCAAATTCTGAGCAATATCCTAGTTTTACTAATGGTAAAAATAATTCCAATAATAGTATCAAAGCTAAGGAAGGTGCAAATATTACTCCTGAAAGAAATGTTTCTAAACAAAATCCAGAATCAATTAGTGGCATTAATAATTCTAATTTGGATCAAAATCCAGATATAATTATGATAATGACAATTCTAATGATAGTTCCAACGATCAGCCAGATCAAAATTCTACTTATGGAAATTAACACGCAAGTTCAAACCTTTATTTATATGCACAGCCTTTAAAATTGATTGCTTCAAATCCAAATTTTGTACAGGTAAGTATTAAGTTCCAAAAAATAAAGTTACGAAGCAAAATTTATATTTTAATTGAAAGAATTACCAGTTTTATTCAATTTTGTTCGATTAATTTAATTAAGTAACAATTTGCTCATTTAAAAAGAGACAGGAAAAAATGTTGGTTTCCAATAAATGACGAAAAAAAATAATCTCGTAACTTTGTAAAAAAAACTATGTGTAAGAATCGCTTAGTTGCAAACTTTTCCAGCTAAGAAAGATATACAACCCATGCATCTAAAGGAGTGAAACACGATTTTATATTGCGTAGTTCATCTATTATTAATAATTACTTAAAAACATCGATTATCTAAAAAAAAGGAATGCACACATAATTTTGATTTACATAGTATACCGCGCGCCCCAATCTTATCCCCAATGATAATTCTCATAATAGTATGCAAGGTTCAAATTCTATGCCTGGTATTGAAACTTCTAAGTAAAGCTCAATGTTTACTAGTGGCAAGATAAAGATTTTACTGTTGCCAGGAATATTATTGGTATTACCAACAGTATTACTGGAAATGATGATTCTAATAAAATTCTACTATTAGTAATGGTAATTTTAATGTATGCTACATAGGAACTAGTGATGCCGAGAAAACCTTTTAACGGCGCTATGTTTTGGTTTTATCACATGGTAAAACTGATTTTAACTTTTATCGTAGGCTAAAACCGTTAAAATAAAAAAGTTATAACTGCGTATATAATTATAGTGATAGGTTATTTTCTTTACATTGTCGAATACACATGCAATTAAACTGTAATTTACGAAAATTTAAGACTTTATTGTGGGTGATATGCAGGATTAAGTCGCATAAATAAATCTTGCATAAATGTGTTATCAATAAGTTTAAAAGATATACCGCATCCAACCCAAGTTTTTAATACAGCACGGTCAAGTAAATTTTGACGATCTATAGAAAGAGACTCTAAATCATTTGTAAGAGACTCTGAATCATTTGTATTAACCAGATATGGGGTCTTTGCCTTTAAAATCAAGTTACGACATTTCCCGATCGAGTTAATTCGGACAAAAACGGACCAAAATGCAGGGCCATATTCATATGTAAATTCACCTTTTAGCTTATTGATTCAATAGTTTATTCAATAAACTATTGAATCAATAAGCTAAAAGGTGAATTTACATATGAATATGGCCCTGCATTTTGGTCCGTTTGTGTCCGAATTAACTCGATCGGGAAATGTCAACTTGATTTTCAAGGCAATGACCCCATATGTTGATTTGCGACGTTTTGTTTTATAAGTTCTTTGATAATTATTACGTCGGTTCTCAATTATATCCTGCCAATATTTTTGTTTGTATTGTGGACAACTAGAACATTCATTAGCCAAATGTAATTCCATATTGGCTGGTATTCCTCTTTGCCAGTGCGTAGAACAATATTTACATTGAATAGAATAGTATTTTCCATTTTTTTTATCGATATTATAGTCATCCCATACTTCTACACGAGGCCGACCACTAGATTTTTTATTCATTGAAGAAGAGGAGAATATTGAACAATCCTCAGTATCGCTTGTAGCAATTGGATTATTATCAATATTATTTGACATGTTGAACAAGTAAAGAATTATTAAATTATTTGTTTGACGTTATTTTATTTAACAATTATGTCATTTGATAGTTAATTTTTGATCAATATTTAATAATTAGTTATAACTAATATATCATTGTTTATTTTAACGGTTTTAGCCTACGATAAAAGTTAAAATTAATTTTACCACGTGATAAAACTGAAACATAGTGCCGTTAAAAGGTTTTCTCGGCATCACTAATAGGAACCAATTATTAATTTTTCGAAGAACTAGTCCAGTAGAGAGGATACTGATATATGTATATTGAAAATATATGCAAGTATTACATTGTAATTTTTGGAAAGCTCAAGACATGCATTGCACAATTTTTAATAATATTGTTTTCGTAAGTCTTTCACAATATAGTTTCCATGTTTGTTTATGTATATTATAGGATAGTTTGATGTAATATTGCTATTAATAAACAAATATACAATAAAGCCTCTATAAGTGCACACACTCTTTTAAATACATGCTCAAATACTGGCTCAAATATAGCATACTCTCTATAAATACACCTTGTTGTTGCTCTCTAAATGCATGTTGCTAAATCTTGGTTCCAGCATGCACTTATAAAGGATTTACAGTACTATATTTGTAGTTAGAATTGCTATAATTATAATAATATTTAATTTGTACAGAATAAAAATACAGTATATGACTTTATTATCACATTGTTCAATGGTTATAGTATAAGAGTATAAGTTATATTTTTATGAGGTTTCTAAAATTATTTTTTGATTAGTTATATTATAAATAATCAATCATGATTTTTGTTTTTTAGTCTGCAATATCAAGTGATAAATGAAGAATGTTGATATCAAATAGATGATATTTGTAAATTTTACTAGTGTTGCATTAGTTTAATTCAGTAATTGCACATATAGATTTTGTTTTTCATAAATTTTCAATATTAATTTTACTCATGTAGCGCACATAGAACAAGAATTTTATACACTTTTGCTAACTGATAACATATTGATATAACAATCTAATCATTTAAAAAAATAGGTAACATGAAACAAGTAAGGTCAACTCTAACTGAACAGCACTAAAAAGTTTAATATATATACTTAGTGATACTACATAAGGTTAACACTATATAATTAACAATACTAAATAAGGTCAATACTATATACTTAATGATACTAAATAAAGTCAATATTATATACTTAATGATACTGAATAAAGCTAATATTATATACTTAACAATACTAAACAATGCCAATACTAAATATTTAATGATACTAAATAAAGACAATATTATATACTTAACAATACTAAACAATGTTAATGCTATATATTTAACAGTAAAAACTACTGGATATAATGTCCATTCTAGTATCTTATTCATAAATGCATAAAGCATAGAATCATTATTTTCAATATCTTCAGCATCTTTTTCAACATCTTCATCAGGCTTATATTCTTCGGAAGAGAATTTTGTGTGTTGTTCCTCAAGAGACTGATTTTCTTCAAGATATCTAGCATTATAAGCATCCATTGATATAAATTTTTTCTTTGCTGAAGAGAATTGTTCATGTTGTTCTTCAAGGTCTGCAATGGCTTTTTTCAAATACTTCATGTCTTCTGCTGTTGGCCTTGTAGGGACATTTATGACTTCTTTGGAAACATCTTGTATATTACGACGATATTCTTTTAAAAAGGTTTCAAAATTTAAAAGACTTGGTGCTATTTCCTTCAACATTTTAATTATTACTCGAACTCGTAAAAGCTCATCTTCTGCTCTCATTCGTACTGTATAATCAGCAATATTACCTAGCCAATGTTTTTTCAAAGCACGTTCGGCCTCACGTTCTCCATCAATCAGGTACCCTTGTGTATTATCTGCACTATTATGAACTGAATTAATAGCGGCAAGAACCTGTTTGGTTTGTTCCAGAAACCCAGGTATTTGTTTTTCTAATACATCGAGCCGCTTACAGATAAAGTCTGCTTTTGATTTAGTAAGATATTTGAAGATGCCAGACTGTGAATTTTCAATTTCTTTCATAATTGCCTTCATCTCACTTGCAAGCGAAAAGTAAAAGATTTTTGCTTGATGCCGAAATTCTTCGAGTTCGTCTCCAGCTTTTTGAATTTCTTTATCTAATCCAAAGAGTACTTCTGAAATTTTCTTTCCATTTTTAACCATTATATCACTTTTTTCCATTATCAGACCGAGGTCTCGAATAATAATTCGATAGCCGCTCATCTCACCGGTCTCTAAATAAATGTTAAAAAAGTGCTGATTAAGTAAATTATATATAATTTGCTTTGCATATATTGATTGAACAGATATATACCTGGAATTTCAAGCGATGATAATTTTTCCGATCCAGAATCTGCTAAATCTACGATACTTTGAAAGGTGCGAGTTTCATTTTGAGAAATATTTTGTCCATCTTGCATCTAAATAAATAATATCAGCTTTTTATTTATAATTTTAGATAAAATATTAATTAATTCAATTAATTTGTTCTTACAAAAAAATAGTAAAGTAATAGTAAAGTAATTGAGCATATCCCTAATATTCCTCCAACTAATCGTAAATTCGAAAATTTATCGAGCAGCTTTTTAGGTGTTTTATCATTCTTAGGTGCCGTTGAGAAAACTATTAATGACCAAAACGTTTCAATGATTATTACATGTTACAAAAGAATAATAATTGGTAAAGCTAATATCGCATTGCTCAAGTTAAATCAGAGATGATTTGGCAAAGTTAATGATGATGCTTCACTAGAACTATCATCAAAACTTTTTGTCGTCTAATTTATAAAAGAACTCGGCACATCTTCATGATTTACATTTCTATTTCAATAATTTAAAAAGCTAAAATAACATTGATAAAGCTAACAGTACCTTTCCTATCTGACGGATATTCAGTACAATTTTCAATATTTTTTGGCATGCTTATTATTGGTAACTCTTAATTAAAGAGTAGTGAATAGAATGCCTAACCGATTTTTATCAAGTACGTACAGTATTCGATTCGTATTGCTTCTTAACTACAATGGGAGCAAATTCGTATAAAATAGAATCGAATTTATGTGACCATGCAGTATAACATTATTAAATTTTAATTTGTATTTTGATTCCTTATTATAAAAAGTTTGTTTTATATTTACAGTAATTCACATTACGTAAATCATATTAGTTTTTAATTGCAATATGCATTTTTTTATATTTCTTCCTTAACCGGTAATGTGATATGGGATACAAACATTGATCACGATAACTGAGTTTTATTTTCACACGCAAACTATAATTGACTTTGGTGTAACAGAAATCATATTAGCTCCGGATAGATTAGAATGCATTTTCTGCAGAAACTTTCTAGATTTTCACATTGCATAAACTAAAATCGAATCTTTATGAATTATTAAAAAAAGAAAATCTTTTGAATATTTTTTGCATAATAAAAATCAATAACAAGTCTTGTCAAAATTTATGAATTATCAAAAATAAAAAAAAAACGTTTATTTTTTAATTATAGGGGACAGAATGACAAACAAAGATCAGAAACCAAATAACGGTACAGTTTCGCAAAGTGAAGATAATAATAGTTCCTATGATAATTCTAAAGATACGAAAAGTGCCAATTCTGAAACCGATGTTTCTAAGCAAAACTTAGAGTATGTTGGTGACAATAATAATCCTAGTTCGGATCAAAATCTAGATTCTAATACTTCCAATGATGATTTTAATAATAGCTCTTACGATGAGCACGATTCTTCTACATTTGATAAAGACAAACATGAAGACCATAAGAAAGAAGAAGCTCTCAATATCGTTGAAAAATCAGCCACTCCTGAAAAATGCAAAGAAATCGACATTGATAAATATACTGTTGACAATAAGGTTAAAGAAATCGACTTATTAAATGGCACTGATAAATATACTGTTGATAAGGTTAAAGAAATCGACTTATTAAATGGTACTGATAAATATACTGTTGACAATAAGGTTAAAGAAATTGTATATAAACTACAAAAAGATGAAGGCAGTATTGAATTAGATAATTCTATTAGGGGCAACGATATTCTTATTAGCATTGGCATTTTAGTTGCTGTCATTGCTATTTTTATATTTTACTATGAAGTAAGTTTGTAAATATAATATATAAATATATATATTTTTTATGCATGTGTTTAGGTGACGTTCACTGACAATTTATAATTTTTGAAATTAGTCAATATTTGAAATATTCCTTTCGGTGAGATTTAATTTGTTACTTTAAGGCTAAGAATTTAGAAGCGAAATTTAACTTTTATTATTATTTGCAGCCTGTTGACTCGCCTATATTTAGAAATCTTATAAACACCACTAATTTACTTTCTAGACAACTCGCTGAACTTAATATGCCAGGTACAGAAATTTATTTATTTCTAAAAAAAAAATTTTTATCAGAAAGTATTAATAACAATCATTCCATCAAAATAGCATCCTCCGTAATTTTAGGATATCGAGTCACAAGTAAATCTCTTGCTGATATTATAAACCGGAATAAATTGTCTTCTGAAAATTCTGTAAATGTAGCACAATATCTCAATCAGCTTGGGGATAAATTAAGTAACTCTGGAGAGGCAATTGAAAAAATGTATCTCACTGGTAATTATGCTCTTAATGAAATTGTATCAGAACTGTCGACTATTAACGATGAGATTTCCCGGGAAAAAATTATTACAAGGCATGATTCTGTATATTTTGATGAACGCTACGAAAAGATTTTAAAAGCTATCACAAAATTACGAAATCAATTTCAAATAACTTTAAATGAACTTGATGAACTTTATGATTTATATAGTGGGACTCGTCACCAACTTGCAAACGGAATGAAAGATGTTGAGCTTTTTTTTGATGAGATTACACCAGAGTTGAAGGAATATCATAATATGGAAAAATTAAAACGAAATCTCGGTTATTTAACACAAATAATGAAGAAAGTTCCTGACTTTCGGAGTCGTATTAGTAATATTTTGTTCGAATTTAATAGTCATCGATCAGTATTAATTGGGTATCGCAGTGAATGGGTCGGACTAAGGAGACGAAAATTAGTTTCTCCTGAAGATACTAAGGAATTAGATGAGATGATTCAAAAATTAATGAATGTAATTAGAATCTTTGCAAAGAAAGATCTAGCAAATACTGAAAAACGAATTTACATAACATAGATGGAGGTGTATATAGTATAATATTAATATTATAAAATAAAAAAGGACAAGTATAAGCAATATTGTTGTTGGTCAGCATTAAAATTATTAAATAAACATTGTAAATAATTATTTATCTGAGACAATCAAGATTAATAAATATATGAGAATATTATTATCTCAAGTTTTTATTTGTTTAATTTTGGAATTAACCTGATATCACCTTCAATATATTGTATTGGATTAAAATATATTAATTCATAATTCATAAATTTTTAGAGCTCAAATGTTAGTTAATACTCTTTGCAAAATTCTGTGACCCCGATTATATTTCATATCATGCCGTAAATGAGAAGCACGTCTGAAATCTGTTACAGATTAAATCACAGATGTCAATTACTTATAAATTTTATTCACACTTAACTAAACAACTTAGGTTTACATTAAAGTAGCTTTAGCATTATATAAATTTAATTAAAATTTAAATATTTACACCTTTTGAAGTTTAAATTGTACATGTGAATATAAAATATTGAAAGTCGGCGCTGCAACAATAAGCGAAATTGAATGGGTTTTCGATTATATTTATTAATAAGTGAAATTAAATGGTTTTTTGATATTTATTAACAATAAGCGAAATTAAATGTTTTTTTTTGGTTACATTTATTAATTTTAATTTCCCTTTGCTATGTAAAAAAAAAACAAATTTTTAATGTTAAATAAATTAACAAGAAAAATAAAAGAACATAAATTCGAATTCAATTGCTTTTTGGCAATATTTGTGCTTAAATTATTTTTGGGATATCAAAATTCTTTACAGTTTGATATGAGGGCATAACTTTGAAGTTTTGAATTAGATATGTATAGTTATGTGGAAAAATTGTTTTTAAAAGCTCTGTTAAAAGGTCCCAAGAAAACACCTAAGGTATTTTAACATATATTAAACTTATTATTTATAATTTTATTACATTAAAAATTCATATAACACAAACCTGTGTGCGTTCGTTATTATATATACACTAATCGATATAAAAATATTTCGTATGTAGGTTTATTCTGTCTAAGTAATGAAAAAATGCGACATTAATCGATATAAAAAATATTTCGTAAAAATATTTCGTATGCAGGTTATACTATTAAACGACAAAAAAAGTGTGTATAACTTGCAAAGTCTTATTTTTACAGTCAGGTAATATTATTAATCATGTAATTCAATTATGTAGAAGTTTACTTTCTTATTCGCTTCATATACTCGGGGCTTTATACGTAACGGTCTAAACTAACGTCGGATATGTATACAGTCGATCGAGTAATTGACATCTATGGTTTAATCTGTCACAGATTCCAGAGAAATCGATAATCAAAATCATTTACGGCATAATTTGAAATATGATGGGATTAAGGTAAATACAAAACCATGATTTTTGACCGTTTATTGACCCACTCTAAAAAAAAATTCATCGGTTTGACGCATAATTTTACACGATTATCACATGTGTGCCTCGAATTTGACAGAGAAAATATCGCTATCGATATTATAGGTATATATTATTTAAAACGAAGTATGTTTAAATGACTAGGAGACAAAGAAATTATTAAAATGCCGTTATAACTTAAAATATAAATTAAAATATATAGATATGTTATTTATAGCAATCCGATGCATTATTATTTTTATAATATTTTTTACAAATTTTCATTCAACATTGGTGAATCCTATTTGACCATTTGATTTTACTTATTTTTTTACCCGTCAAACCATGTACAGTATTCCTCCGAAAATAAGCACCCTTTTTTTACTATAGAGGTGCTTATTTTCGGGTATAATCACAACTAATAATTTGAATGATTTGATATTTAATTGCTTATTTCTATTATATAAGGGGTGCTTATTTTTGGGTATACAGGGGGACATATGGGGTGTTCCAAGTTAAAAGGGCCCATTTTTACAATTTTTTAAAAATGAGTTTTCGTTAGAATCACATAAATTTTGACATGACTGACTTTTTTTAATTATAAATGAAAGTCGATTTGCATAATAAAAAAATCAAGATAATGTAAAAAGAAACATTACATAAGGCTGCATAGAGCCAACACATCACGAGATTATCTGATAGTCATCTGCTGTCTTTAACCAATCAAAATTCCGAAATCAAACCAAATAATTAAACTCAAATATTTCAAAATAAAATATATGTAAAAATGGGCCCTTTTAACTTGGAGCACCCCATATTATTATGGACACTTTTTGAAAATTTATATTGAGCTAGATAAACAAGATATAAAGCTAAAAATTGCACAAAATAATATTTAAATCTATAGCTTTTAAATAAAAGCTAATCAGGGTTACACAGCTTTGTGTAATGTTTTTTTTAATTTTAATGGTGAGACCTTGCATTTATCTTTATTAAATTTAATGGAAACTTTTTACAGTAGGAAAAAATTTCATCCTATGCTAAGAAAAGAACTCAGACATATAGCTAGAAAATCAAAAGTAAACCTAGTACTTATTTGTGGCCTAAACCAACCAGAGTGGCCAAGGCTCACCTAGATTTGATTATTAGTTAATATACTTGAAGGGTATGTAAGATATTTAATCCAGTGGGAGTACCAGTAATCTATTTTCAGGATTGATTTATTTAAAATAGAATTGTTATTATTTGTTTGGGTCATAGTCTTTAGGCTAATTTTGTAAAATTGCTTGTTGATAATGTGATCTTGAAGTACAGTAAGGGATCCAGATTTTGTATAAATTTGCTGGTTAGAGTAAAGTAAAAATTGAACAGTAAGAGAGCTAGCAGACTTTGATGATGAAGCAGTTTCTTGTAATGTATTTATTAGTTATAATGGAATAAGGCCTAATAGATAATAAGGGTTTGTATGAAAAATAATGAATTTGAAAACTATCAAGTTTTAAAATTTTGGAATAAGATTTTGCCTGAGTTAAAGAGATATCAAGTTTGTTAGAACTAAGTATTTGGTCCAAATAATTTTTTATAAGGTCTAGTAATAGATTAGTATTTGGGCAAGTAATCCAGTGCAAAGTATAACTTGCCTGTTGGCATATATCAGATATGGGGCAGTGTCAACTAAAACAAGACTTATGGATTTTTTTCTATTTTGAGAAAATCATATTTAAAATTTAGTATAACAATAACAATAATGATCTATTATTAGTATAACCTATTGGATTAACAGATATTAACCAATTATATAAATTCTTTTTTATGACTATGCAGCAAGGATCGACAATTGGATATTCTAATTCTAATTTTAAATCATGTTTAATTGTATATTAGCAAAAATTTTATTATATAAATTAATGCTTTAAATGCCAGATTATATAGAAGTATTACTGCTTTATATGATAGTATAGTTAATTCATTTTTGCAAAAAATGTTATAAGCCTTGTTTTAGTTAACACTTTCCCTTATGACAGAAATTAGGGTATAAAGAATATCTTTTATAATGAATATGTAGAAAAAAAAGCTTATCTAGTAATAGTTTAACTATAGGGATGCACTCAGTTCTAAAAAAGACCAGTCTAGACAAGTCCAAAACCAGGACCGATAAGGACCATGGGACTGTTGAAAGGACCAGTCCTGGACTGGTCCTTGTAAACAAACAGTGATCTTTGTATCACCCAATCAAATTGTCTAATCAGGTGTAATACAGATCATATGATGTTTGTTTATATTTGACAATAGTAATTATGACATTTTTTAAAAGGACCATTTAAGGACTGAGGACAGACCAGACCAGGACTGAAGATTCTATTGGTAACGGTCTTACTAGGACTGGGACTGGACCAGACCAGACCGATACATCACTATTTAACTCTAAAAGATTTTAGAATAGAAAATTGGAAGCTATGTCAAAAATTGCTAATTTTTTAATATATAGCCATAAAGCATTCCAGTTAATAAGTTGTAAATTGAGTTCTATTGCTGAAAGTAGTTTTGTGATGTCCACTACGCAATTAGGGGGATAATGTTATGTTTGAGGGGGGTCCCCCAAAATATAACGATTTTTCACTATGTAGGGGGTCCCCCCACATAACGCAATTATTTTATTAAAATTTGTCTAAAACTTGATCCAGTGGTACAAATTGGATGATTTTGGTACCATTCGAATCGTCTCGAGGAGAGGATTCGAATGGTACCAATTTCATTTCATTTGGAGCACTGGGTCACGTTTTATTAACGAAATACTATTGGTTATTATGTTTTCTTATAAAATTACTATAAAATCAATAGTATTTCGTCAATAAAACGTGATCCAGTAATCCAAATGAAATGATTTTGGTACCATTGGATTTGTCTCATAGAGATGAATCGAATGGCACTAAAATCATCCAGATTGGACCACTGGATCATAATATATTCAAGTTCTTGTAAAATTTTATATATAAACATATGGATTTTGAAAAATTTTTTTATATAGTAGAGGGGGGGTCCAGCGCTACTATGAGGGGGTACATAACGTTATTTATGGATGCCCCCTTATATGTACTCTGCAGATTGTTCTAATATTGTAATAAATAGGGAGTTCCATTGAATAGTTATCTGAAGTTGGTGTATATTGAGGATTATATATGTTGTTTGAATTAATAATAAGATAGAGTGATAGCCTTGTGTAATATTACATATGTATAAAACTAGTAATTTTTAAAAATTTTTTATTAGCCACAAAAAGTTAATTTTTCATTTTGTATAACCTAGTGTTTCAATAGTCAGGTTGGCAAATTAGATTTCTTTCTTTTTTTTAAAAAAAATAACTTTGTATGGTCTAAATTAATTCATGTTCAATCTAAGATTACACAAAGTTAAATTTTCAGTTTGCATAATATAGAATCTGAAAATTTTATTTTTTTATTGGAACTAATGGTAATTCCAGCAAATTAAATCACTATCAGGTAATGCTGGAGAAAAATTAAATGGCAAAAATGGAATAATTGCCACAATAAGAATTTTAAAAAAATTTTTATGGAAAATTTAGGTTGGTGTGTTATGCAAAATAAAAAATTAACTTTGTATAGCCTTATAATTAAAATTTTTTTATATTAAATAACTAAATATAATTATTATGTAAATTTTGTTTAGTATAATAAATTACATATTATTCTAATTTTTAAAATTTTTAAAACATTTTAAACTAAATGTTATTATTAAATATAAAAGTTAAATATTAAATTTAAAATTATAAAATTTTAAAAATTTTAAAATATCATTTTATTACTATATTTAGTAATTTTATAAATATTTTTTTAAAAAAATTTAAATTTTTAGAATATTTAATTTGTTATGCTGAACAAATTTTACTTAGTAATTAAGTTAAATATTAAATTTAAAATTATAAAAATTAAATATTAAATTAAATTATAAAATTTTAAAAAATTTTAAAATATCATTTTATTACTATATTTAGTAATTTTATAAATATTTTTTTTAAAAAATTTAAAATTTTTAGAATATTTAATTTGTTATGCTGAACAAATTTTACTTAGTAATTAAGTTAAATATTAAATTTAAAATTATAAAATTTTAAAAAATTTTAAAATATCATTTATTACTATATTTAGTAATTTTATAAATATTTTTTTTAAAAAAATTTAAATATTTTTAGAATATTTAATTTGCTATGCTGAACAAATTTTACTTAGTAATTAAGTTTAGTTTACTTAATAAAAAATTAACTTTTATATATACTGAAAATTAATATTTATATTTATATTAAAACTATATTTTTACTAGTAAATTGTACAAATGAAAAATCCAAAAAATTTTAAACTTAATTATTTAAAAAATACTGCATAGAATTTTATAATATTTTTTATTTAAAAGCTTAAGATTTAAATAATATTTTATCAATTTTTAGCTTTATATCTTGTTTATTTAGCTCAATATAAATTTTTAAAAAGTGTCCATAATAATATGTCCCTACTGTATATGAATTATATGGAGTGCTTACTTTCAGGTACTTATTTCAGAGGAATACGGTAAATAATTTTTTCTTATTTTGCTCAGTATTATTATTAAATGAATATTTCGTTTAATGCATGCTTTCACAATTTCACATTGTTTCCAATCAGTTCGCTTCTCTTCCTCAATTTAGATTATATGACTGCTTTGTTAGATGGTGATGTACTAATGCAACCTTACTTATTATTGTTATAATTATTATTTAATATTATCTTTCTTAATATGTATTATGCTTGCGATTTCAAATCACGATTGTCCTTCATTTTTGGATTGATGATGTTAATCTACTTGATTGTTCCCGGACTATCTGTCAAAACTTTATTTGACTCAAATGCTACGGATAATTCTAATTCAGTAGTGTGGCATTTATGTGTGTAAAATCAATATTATATCATTTATAAGTTTGATTGGCCAGTTTGTGCATGATCTGCAAAATGACCAATCATAACGATATTCAATTTAAGTGATCAACCAATCACAAGTTGATCAATGTTATCTATTCGGAATTGGAATTGAAAAGTATGAAGCGTTTTATTTCAAGCTAACATATTATCTAATGCTGGACGGTCGCGATTTATTATTTATAGCCAATAATGAAATTTTGGAATTCTAAAATTTAATGAACTATGACCGTGAGCATTTTAGAGTTGGTGTCAAAACCATTTTGTGCCAAATCACGGGTTTCGGAATATAGCTTCCGAAATCTTATCAAAAACTCGAGAAACCCAAAATCTCATCCGAAATACAAAAAATTAAGCCAAACTTCCACATACATTTATTGCAATGATGTATTATATATATCTCTTTCAATAATACATCAAATACACTGATGTATGCTTAGGGTCCGTATTGGGCCGGCTCGGGTCGGGTTGTCACGGGCCTGATGATTTTGTAAGCCCGGCCGAAACTTGCCCAAATTTATTACAGGTTTGAAAATTTGAACCCAAACATGGCCCGATTTTAAAATTTACTACAGTTTTTAACGGGCTAACCGGGTCTAAGCCCGTCCCATTACTTTTGGGCTAACCCGGTATTGGCCCAAATTGGTCATGGGCTAAAAATCTAGGCCCAAACTTGTAAATTTGCGGGTCGGGCCCGGGTCGGGTCGGGCTTAAACCGGCCCAATACGGACCTGTATGTTATATATCTCCCTAAAGAATTCAATAAAGTTTAATATCCAGCGCTATTTGGGCTGCATCCAACAATTATATTGCATGCATGCAGTTCTTTTCATTATTATGTTTTACAAGTACAACATGAAAGACATTATTCAGGAGTTTATGTTCTGACAATCAAGGTTGTTTTTGCAAGCATCAGTCTTTTTTTTTACTTACTACGTAAAAATTGGGTGCAATATTAAGTAATAATACGTACATATCTACTAATGATCGAATTGATAAGTTACCACAGAATTAAAAAAATTGTCGGCATCAACGTGCATCAAAAACTTATCGATTCGTTCATCATTGGCAATTTTTCAATTGCAGTTGTAATGGCGATATGATATTAAAAATAAAGTTTCCCGGTTTTAATAAGAGGCCGAACGAAGCGAAGTAGAGAAAAAAATTGCCAAAAACATAATTAAAATTATTTTATAATTTATTCAAAATAATTTTACATTTTGGGTTCTATTTCATTAAAAATGAGGAAACTTTATAATAAATTTTAAAAAGATTCCATATTGCATTTGAATTTCGGATTATAGTTTGGGTTTTGGATTATAGTTTCGGGGTTTCGGATTTCGGAGTTTCGTTTTTTTTTGAAAACACTAGTTTTCGTCTCGGCGCAACTCTGGAGCATTTATATCAAAGATCTACAGAATTATCAAGCATGTATATCCAAAATGTTATTTAACCTTTTTACATAAATAATCAAATTTGATTGTTTATGGGGCGAATGCAGACGATAGTTTTTGGCCGTTTCTAACGCTTTGTTGTAGTTAGTGAGCAAATTATTTAAACAATCACGAATACAAATAGAATTATCAACTATAATCATATGAATGTTCAGTATTTCTAAATACGTAAAATCAAAAAAAGGAACAGTAGAAAAAATTTGTAATTACCCGCTTTTAAACTTAATTCTGTTTGTATTTGTAGAATGGATCGGATAAAAATTTTCACGTACGTACGTATAATTATACATATGCAACGAACATGAAATTTTTGCCTATATGATTATACGACTGAACGCGAAAAGTCATTCGGGTATCATATACAATCATCCTCCCATTTAATCACACAGTTGATCACATAGTAAATTTTTAAAAAACATGCTTATAAAGGAGTTGTGTTTATATGGAGGTTTTTTCTTATAAATTCAATTCATATTTTGGCCTTAAACATAAATGTGATTACATATGATGTAATTGTATGGGTGGTAACTATATGGAAGGACGACTGTAACTAGGGTACGTACATTTCTCAGGTCAAGGGAAGTTACTCTAACGTCATACAAATTGCATATCTACTTTCATATGTCCCACCTTTATATATAATTACAAAATAGGTGCGTACATACTTATTACTACAGTCGTCCCTCCATATAATCACCTCCTAAACAATCACATCATATGTAATCACATTTATGTTTAGGTGATTTAATTTAAGAAAAGCCTCCATATAAGCACAACGCCTTTATAAGCATATTTTAAAAAATTTACTATACGCCCAACTGTGATTATTTGGGCAGACGACTGTAGTTTATTTATTTGTACTCGTTCAGACGTATAGATGTAACACAAGTTATCAAAGATACCAATTTGGACACAATGAAATTATTATTATCCAATAAGATAATGATAAACGATAATAAGAAGATATTTCAAGATCGCAGAGATTGTGGTCTTTATTTTCTTTGTTATATGGTGGGAAAAATTAATCCACAAATATCTGTTTGCATCCAACTTTATATTCCATGGTAATACATGTTTACGTATTTTTATCTAATCGATATCAATAATATAAATTTTCACAAGGTCATCTGATTCTGATTTAACATTAATAAGAACTATTAAAATTATTACATACACGTTGTACCAAGATTGGAATCCACCTAATTAGGAATCCGACTATCCTGATTCAGAATCAAGCTACCCGACTCTGAATTATTAAACAGGGGCCCAGCTTAAAAACTATAATTAAACAAATAGGTTAGCCCTAACTAAAGTTGGACTCGTAACAAAACCTACCCGAAACTAGCTTCGGATTAGAACCAAATAACTTATTGGATTTAGAGTCAGTCACATTTAACTAGGCCGTCTAAATTTAATAATTTAATTTTGGCTGACCTGCATGCTCGCAGCTATCTTATCAAACAGCATCGTATCCTGTTATCAGTTATATCTATTTCGGCACGTGCCGTTCTTGCGGTACTGCGGTTCCTCTAATAATTCGCGTGGCAATGTTAGTTATTGCGTTTCAAGAAATTAATTCTATCAGATATGAAAAATAAAAATGGATATCAATCAATGGTTGTGTTGTGAAAGTTTCAGTAAATCAAATTTCATGCAACTTTCATTTCACATTATAATACAAAAGCGCGGCTAGCATTATTTTTTTTACTGAAATTTAACTGTTAACGTAAATTTACTAAATTACGCAAATTACGCAATCGAACAGTTTTTATAAAGCGTCGTTTTATGACAATTCATATGGTGCAACTGTTTACAATTCACTAAAATAAATAAAAAAGCATTGTCTGACTTGTCTCGCTTAGATTCCTTCGTTATAATTAAAGTTGAGCACCTTTAATTTGAATTGAAATTGATCTAATAAGAATAATAAGTGACAATGAGGACCTATAAAGCTCAATGTTCTAATTTGTAGGTCTATTGTAGGTCTAGTCGAAAAAATGGCCCATTTATTAAACACTAACAATAATGGTCCGATAAGTAACTTCACAACTTAACAGTTATTTGCTAGTTTATGTCTTTACACATATTTTATCTAAATGACTGAATATACACTCCCGCACATATAGATATCGAATATATAATGATACTTTCAGAATTTTGTTTCATTTAACATCTAGATACGGTGTTTATCAAATATAATTAAGCATAATGCTTTCTAAATATTAATGAAATGCTAATGCTGATGATTAACTTACACACTTCCTCGTTTGGATGACAAATCTGTAGCTAATTTCTCAAGTCTTTGAATCCCTGCTTCGGCATTCCTTCGTATATTTACATTTTGTATTAATCTAGCATCTTATCTCATGCTCTCAAATAGTTGCATGAAGTTCATCGACAAAATTAAATCGAGAACAAATTTTACTTAAACTTTACAAAGTTCGTGGATGAGTTCTTATTTAGCATTAGCACCAGATTGGAGATTCGAAAGTGATGATTGATTATTGGTTGCATCATTTCTGTATTTTTGATATTGTTGATTGGCCATATCATATTGCGCTTTCATGTCTTCAAGAACTTTATTTAATGTTTTAGTTTCCGTAATCAATTTAACCATGGCATGATAGTGTCTATATAAAATATTGGTTCAAGGATTAAAATGATCCAAAAAGAAAAGAAAACTGGAAACATTAGAGATTAAAATTACCTCCTAGGCCCACAATTACATATAGTGCATTTATTGTTTAATCCCATAAAATAGCAATGAATAAAATGATCAGTTCCAGAACTTGATACCATTCCAAGTCCGCAATGATCATGACAAACTACGCTATCTTTAAACGAAGGGTACAAACTGTACTATAATAATTAGAATTAACAATTTTATGTCGAGAGAATTTTGTATAATTAGAATAAGCATTCTTTTGATCGCCAGTTTTTTTTAATGCTTTCTGAGCAGCTTCAGACAATCTTGAACTCGTTGGATATTTGCTAATGTCTTAAGTCACTTTAGCAATTTCAGATTTGAATTTGTTTCTGTAATCTCTCATATTTTCAAAAGCTTTAGTTGACGTAAAAGATAATTCAGTAATCGTTTCTAATAATGATAATCTATCAATCGTATTAAGTGACTTTTTCTAATGATGTTCAACATCGAAACGTTCATCTTCATCGTCTTTCCAGACTTTAGGATCGGTGTAGAAAAATTGTTTATACATATAAAAAATTTTCTAATAGTATTCAAAAAGAAATTACTATAATAATTTACTTTGGATTAAACCTTTGACTTTGCAATTTCTTTTTAAAAAAGCATCTTCAGAGAAAGAAGCACCACTTTTTGTGCCTTTTGTTAAAATAAGCAAAAGGTTACCCAAAAGGTCATCAGGAAGGTTATTTGACAATCTAACCAATGTGTTCTTGGTTGATAGAGTGACTCTGGATTCAGTTCCATTTGCGATAATTATTATAGCTGATAAAGAACCGGAAGAAATTGCAGTGTTTATAATCTCTTGAAAATTCTTGTCGTCCTGTTAACTCCATTTGTATCGCTCAGCCCAGGAGTGTCAATGATAATAAATTTATAGGTAGGATTATCAGGATGAGCAAAAGTCTAGGTATACCATTTTGTAATTTGTCTCTTGGTTACATCATTAACTTTTGACTCCGAATGCTTATTAAGGTCCTCTAAAATGATGTAGTACAAGATCAAAATAAAGTTAATGAATTCTGAATAAAAATATAGAAAATAGGTTTAACACGGTAGTAATTCAATTATAAATATACCATTTTCAGTAATTTTATAAAATTTTAATGGAATGACAATTTTTGGTTTATCAAGAGTACCACTTAAAAAATAATTTATCATCGTATTGATATAATAGTGGAGTTTCTGGTCCCAGTTTCACCCAATAAGGCCGCTTGAAGTTAATTTTTCGGTTAACATCACCCCCAGCTGAAGTCTCCCCCACCTCCCCCGAAAACGAACAGCCAATCAAAACGCTGATGACTCACGCCAGTCACTGATTTATATCAACCAATGAAATTGGCCCATCTTTGTCATTTTTATATGTTCGTTTCATATGTTCGTTTCATTTTACCCACTTCCTCCCCCCCTCCCGAGAGTTCTAGAAAAGTGATGTTAACCGAAGAATCAACTTCAAACGGCCTTAATAGAATTTTGAAAACACCTGGCTTTCGATTAAGCAAATTTATTTTACTTTGGTAAGTTTTTTGAGAAATTTATTAAAATTCGTATCGTAATTCAATTGAATATTATTTTTCTGATTTGAATTTTGAGATGTCTCCATGAATTTTATGAATTGAGAAAACATTTCTTGATAATTTGGGTATTCTGTGGAAGCTGAAGCTGATGCAGAAGTTGCTGCAGATATTTCTGTTGCACAAATGGATTCTTTTGAACATAACTATTATTATTGTTATTAAATGCAGAGTTATATGGATGTCTGTAATCGTTTAGCGCGAGCTTTTGATATGAATAGTAAGGAGCTGGAGAAACATCATTATCAAATCATTATAATTGATTTGGACAAAATTTTGTTGTAAGACTCTTTTTTTCAATTTTTTTATCAGTAAATTGAGTTGAAATTTTTTCAGGGATTTCTTCATAATTTTCAAATGAAATGCCATTCATGCGAATTATCAAATCTAAAAATTACATTTGAACTATTCGAATTTAGAAAGCATATTTGTATATTATTTTGTTTAACTCATCTTCATTTCGTTACTAATGCTGGCACATCATTTAGAAAGGAAGGCATGCACGCTTGACCTTTGGATTATCATATATGTAAAATTTTCTATTAAAATTAGATACCTTCATTATTATTTTCAGAGGCGATTCTAAATTTTTATCATACATATTTTAATGCAAGGATCGCATAATATGATAGCACCTAAAACATAAAATTAAATATAATTAACTTATTTCTTGAGTCACATCATTTCAATCGTCATAGAGTTTCTAGTGTAATCTAATAGCATAAGTGTGATCATTGATAGTGCTTTCTTTGTTTTGCATGATATTATTGATAATAAGAAATAAGATAGCGTTTTATTTTTTAATGTACAACAGGAACAATTAATGACTTTTTCGTTATTGAGAAGCAACCCAATTTTATAATTTTACATAGGATATAAATAGAACAAAATTTGCAACAAAAATTGTGAAAAATTGATTTCATCACATAACGACTTGTTGAGTACAATTATAATCGTTTATACTGTAACTTTTAGTTTACGATATTTCATTTCCCACGTTAATTTCATTATTCCCATCATTTTCTCATGTCATCAAAATAATGACTTTTAACACAGCCACATGTTTTACCAAAATTGGACGATCACCTTATTTTTTCAAATCTTGGCTGGCTAAAACTCTTCTTAATTAATTTCCTTGTATGGATTAACATTATCGAGTGGTCTAATCACGGAACTTTAATAATTATTTCTTTATTTTCTTATGAGGATTACGACGAGCTGGAGTGGCTTAATGATGGTTTTCTCATGATCCATTGGGGTGCGCGGTATACTATGTAAATCAAAACTATATGTGGTATCATAGAAAAGTCTATTATGACAGATTTTTAGGTGATTGTCGATTGATAAATTAACATAAAGCTTGGTCACACTTTTTTAGATGCACCGGCTGCAATTTTTTTTTTCAACCGGAAATTTCAATATAAATCGATTCTTTCTTATTAAGACCATAAAGTTATAGAATCTTTTTTTTAAGTACTTACGGAAGATTTTTTTTCCTCAAACAGATTTTAATCGTATATTTTACTTGGTTTGCTGAGCGAATTTTTAAATGAATTAATAACTTTTATTTTATTAAAATGAAATTTCGTTCTATAGTTTAGTTCTTTGAAACTTCCTATTAATCTTCTCAAAATTTCATTTTGGAATTATGTGCCGTTAATGCTGTGCATCTAATTAAATCCAAGAAACATGGGTATATCTAAGTCAAATAAACAGCGATTTCATTTAAAAAACGCACGTCTTAATAAATTGAAGCATCAATCGAAGAGACATCTGCATCAATTGAAGAAGCATTGGTATCGATTAAAGAGTCATCTAAAGGCCCACTTCAACTAAGTTTGCAGCAATTTGGGCCTGATATTGCTTCAAATATTTTCAATAATTTATTATGTTATTTACATCAATATTTAACACAAAAAATCTTCGATAATAGATTTTTATATGATACATACATAGTTTTGATTTACATAGTATACCGCGCACCCCAATGATTCATCCACAAATTTCATGGGTTCGTCCTGCAATTTTCCTGGGTCTAAAAGTTAAGTTGCATTCCTAAAAAAATTACTAACAAATTATTATTTTTCTTTTTTTTTGCATTCTTACTAATAAAAATTAATTTAAATAAAATAGTCCTGCTTAGATAAAATAAAATTTAATTCAAAATTTAACAAAATTAAAAAAAGCACTAAAGACAATAAAATATACAGTAAGTAGTAATTAAAATATATAATATGTTAAAATAATATTTTGGTTATTTAGATTATTAATTTATGTTAAATCATCTTGTATAAAAAGTTTGTTTTTAAGTTATAAATATTTTTAAGAATTAGATTAATTTTTCTGCAGGCCAACCAGATTCTTTATTAAATTCATTTAAAAAACATTTTAAATTTAGAATTTTTTTATTAATATAATTAATTCTTTAAGCCTAGATTTAATAAAATATAATATTTAATTTAGAAATATTATAAATATATTTTTTTTTGCTAGTAATATTTGATTTGCAAATAAATTTCTGTATAGAAAAAATAGGTCAATATTAGAAATGTTTTCAAAATACAGTTTATAAATTTATTATTATTATTTTTTTTTTATTGTTAAGGAGAGGTCATGCCTCTAGACTTTATTAGATGTATATTAATTGTTACAATATATTGCTTACAATATTTATACTATCTACTAAGTACCAAGACTTGATCTATTTTATCCATAACCTAAACCTACCAGAGCCTACCATACTCTCATTTTTATAGCTAGCCTGGTTTTTGACAACTCTTTTCCCCAACCAACAGTTGGTATTCACATGTCCACCACTTTACCCACATTTCCTAATATGATTACTTCCAATTTGGTGTATGTAATTCCAGGTAGATGCTTTCTGCTTCCAAATTGGTGTACCCAGTTCCTTACTGGCATACTTCTAGGAAGTTTATATCTCAAGCTATGCAGATGCCTCTACCATATTGGGTAAGTATCTCAAGCCTGCATTTTGCCGCAACTAGCCAATTTTCCTGTGACTTGGGGACCCAGGATTTAATATTTCGAATTCAGAAATATGTGAACGACTGTACTCCCCACTATGGTGACGAGTATTCAGGCATGTTTTGCTGAAGCTTCCAGTCCCAGGTATAGTTGGATAGCATCATAGGCTTGGTCAACCTGACTTTGTACCACTGCATGCACTTATACCTGCTATACCCATTTTTGGTAGTCCCAGATCCTCTTAACATCCTAAGATTCCCATATGGGTGCACCCAGAGCTCTGTTGGGCTTTGACACGTCATGCCTCCATGCTTCCATTTCTTGTTGGCCGGTCAGTTTTATCTGCCCTTGCAAGGTTCATTTCAATCCCTAGTATTCACATCCATACCTCCAACTTTTATACTGATCCCTCCAAAACTACCAAACTAGTTAGCTCAGAAGGATTGGTCTGTTCAGCTTTATGTGCTGATGTACGCCCTTTCCTTGGTACCCACTTCTGAAATATAGGTCCTTTTTCTCTGGTACAACTCAGGCGGCCAGGTTGGTGTCCCCTTTTGCTATAGGGTATATTTTGTTCAGTTTTTTAGTCTCTGGTTAAAAGGGCTTTTGTAGTACTATAGGAGGATCTTCCTTACCTCCCTGCTTAGAACTTGCCAAACAGGTTTTAAATGTTCCAATTTCTTGAATTTGTCTGTATAACAGTTTATAAATTTATTATCTTCTAATTTCAAATTTAAATTTATATATTTTTAATAGCTGTTCTTAAAGCTCTAATAGATCCTATTAAAAATATATAAAGATAACATATTTATACAATAAAGTATCTAGAAACAATTAGAATAAAAAGATTTATTCAGCAATATACTATATCAAAATAAAAAATTTATAAAACAATAAAATCTTTATTATTTTTTTTAGTGGTTATTAAATTTATAGATATTTTTTGAATTAAAATAAATTAATTAAAAAAACTTTATAGAATGTGTTAAAAATTTTATTACTTAAATTACTTTACCAAAATTAGAAAAATTTATAAATAATAATATCAAAAGTAAAAATACTTAAGTAGTAAATTGCAAATAAAGGGTAAAAAATAATAATCATTTTATAATAAATTACTGTAGGCATTTAATAGTAAATTTCTATAGCATGCGAATAGAGTTTTTCTGCATATAACAATATTTTTTACTAAGCAAACCTTTATAATTTATAATTAAACTATGCAGAACCAACTTTTCTGATTCTAATGATAGTTAAATCATTCAAATTGCATTAGTATATGATACAATATGAGTATTTATTAATTGTTTACTATAGGGTCATTTATTATAATTGAATTACATTTTTTGCAGAGAGGCTCAATGAAACAATTCTAAAAAGTCCAAATTCATCCAAATTTAATTTTAAAATTCTAAGATTATTAAGGATTTTTTACTTAGATATTTAAATTTAATCAATTCTTAAATATATAAAGTAATACAAATTCTTAACGAGCTCAGAAACGTGTAATTCGATTTTAATGATTTTGGGCTTATTAGAATTGACTTATTGAAACAAACATTTTGCAAGTTGTCATCCAAATTGGGTCATTGAATCAAAAGTTATTTGCTATCAAACCTTTAAGAAGCTTTAATAGATAATTTTAAATACAGTCGACTCTGGATATACCGGACTGCATATTCTGGACCTTTTTGTTCGGTATAGAGTAAGTTCGTTATATAAGATTACTCTCTCTATACCGAACGTTCGGTATATATAGCTAACCAATAGAAATACGTCCACGTGACCAAGCTTGTAAAAATTTTTATTTAATACAATTTAACTGCGCAATGCGCAGATTACCAAACCAAGACAAAGTGTATACATATAAGACGTATGTACAAAATAAAAAAAAAAGTGAAAGTTATTTTAAAAAACGTTTTTTTTTTTTACTGAAAATAGTAACGTAGATCAGCTTGTTTGAGATTATTTATAACATTTAGCCGAACCCGCTTGTGAAGTTTTCTTAAAATTCGAACTTCTTCTTCGACCTCACCAAACTCTGGTCCTTGCTCATATAAGAACCTTAGTGTTTGGTTTA
>QKWP01000138.1:247556-284240 GCA_003550325.1 Gigaspora rosea | reverse complement strand
GCACTTGAACGAATAGATAACTCCTGCATCACAGGGTTGGAGAACCGGAGTTGTATTTGCTGGAAGAAACTCGACTTGTACACAATTTAGTTTCGCTTTTGTTTCATCGAGAACAACATGCACTGGTGCTCTATCAACTAAAAGTATAATTTTTCTACTTCTTTGGTTCATTCGACTATTAAGCTTGAGGAGGAGTTCATTGAAGATACTCATTTGCATCCAAGCTTTTTTGTTCGAATAATAATGAACAGGAAGGTTATCATAGTTAATATTTCGCAAAGCATGTGGTCTTCTATAAGTATGGATAAAAGCAAGTTTCATTTTTTCAGTTCCACTTGCATTTACAGCACATAATATTGATACGCGCGATTTTTCTTTCTTATGCCAGATAATTTTGAACGAGCTAAAGTGCGGGAAGGTTCCATTTTCCAGTAAAGCCCTGTTTCATCTGCATTCCAAATATTTTCGGGGTCGTAGGGTTGGAGTAATTGTTGTAAAACAAGCTGGTCTTTTTCTATTTCCTCCGGGGGAGGCACACTTGCAGATTCACCCTCTTTTTTAAACTGACGAAGTCCGTGATGTTTTTTAAACCCAGTAAGCCAACCATCAGATTGGTGAAAATCATTAATAAGAAAATGGTCTGCATAAAACTTTGCCTTTTCCTTGAGAATGTGACCATCAATATCTTGACCACTATTAAGCGCATTATCCACCCAGAGACCAAGTGCTTCTTCAAGTTTTGGCCATTTTGGCCCATGAAATTTTTTTACCTCACCTTCTTCTTCAGTTGCAATGGCTAACCAACTTCTTTTTCTTTTAGAATATCTGATATTGTCGACTTACCTACACTATGCTTATTTGCAAGATCTATATTTTTAATAAGTGGTTTCGCTTCTTTTTCCTTACAAATATCCCGTTTTTGCGCGGCAGAAAGAATAACTCGTTTTTTTGTTGACATAATTACCGATGTAAGGTATGAATGACTTGTAATGACTAAATATTTATACAAGATACAACGAAGAATATCTAATGATAACTTATATAAATTTATGAATTACAGATAATTATCTTGATATAGAAATCATAGACTTATGCGATTTTAGTGATTTCTCATAGTTTAAACAATGAAAATTCCCGAAATCGTGAAAGTCTGGACGCTAGTATAGATGCATATGAATAAGTATAGATGCGTAATGCAGCATGCAGTCAAGCAACTTACGCCGTATACTGAAGTAGTGTGGGAATTAGAGATGCGGTAGACTCGTCCCAATGATAGTCGTCACATTGCCGTAACTTACCGTAACTATAGCAAGTAATATAGTAAGTTACAGCTATAATGCCGTAACTTGCTATATTACTTGCTATAGTTACGGTAAGTTACGGCAATGTGACGACTATCATTGGGACGATTCTACCGCATCTTTAGTGGGAATACTGTATCGTTATTTTGTTATTCAAAAAAAAAAAATAAAGGCAGTTAGACTAACTCTTGCGCAATTGTTAACAGAAAATTTTAGAAGATTAAATGGGAATAGAGCTGATCCGTTTGTGAATTTTAGAAGAATAAATGGGAATAGGACCGATCCGTTTGTAACATACTATAATTCATGCAAGGTATGCTGTATTTTTTTTCTATCTGCAATTATTATTTTAACTCTTGCGCAACTAGAAAATTTTAAGAAGATTACAGCTGTTTTCATAAATCCTGGGACATCTGGCAAAAAATTAACCGACCGAATATTTGCTGATTCGATAAGTTTTTGATTTTCAGTGATAAACTTCTGATTCGGGTGTGATTACAGAAATGAATAAAAACTTATCGAATCGGCAAATATTCGGTTGGTCAATTTTTTGCCAGATGTCCCAGAATTTATGAAAACAGTAGTAAATGGGAATAGAGCCGATCCGTTTGTGAATTTTAGATTAAATGGGAATAGGGCCGATCCGCTTGTAACATACTAAAATTCATGCAAGCTGTATCATTTTTTCTACCTGCAATTATTATCTTAACTCTTTTGCAACTAGAAAATTTTAGAAGATTAAATGGGAATAAAGCCGATCCATTCGTGACATCCTATAATTCATGCAAGGTATATTTAATATTATTTATTATGCCTCATTTTCTATCTGCAATTATTATTTTAACAGAGAAGAATCGGAACAAAAGATTGTATTATAGCCATTGTTAAATAGAAACAATGAGAAAACAATTACAATATGTTTAAGAATAGCGACAAAGAAAATTATTCAATGTGTCAAGGCATCAAGAAATGCATGATAAATCCAACAAAGGTAAAAAAAATATTGTTTCATTGCACCCAATTTGGTTTTACGAAATGATGCTGCTTGCGCATTATTTTTAGACAAAGACTAACTTTTACTAATGCCAAGAAAAACCAGTAATTAAAATCTTATGACATTCAATAAGTGTCAAAAACTTTTGTGCTTTTTACGGTTTTCACAAGTGTCTCAATGAAAAGAACAAGATCAAAATTTTAATCATAGGTTTTCTCGCAACACCAAAAGCCGGTCCACAATAACGAGCATTATGAACCGCAAATTCCATTGATTTCGCGCGACTAGCGAGACATTCTGGAAATTATGTGATGAAGAAAACCTCGTCGTTATAAAAGACATAGATGAAATTCTTGACGAATATAACCCTGTTGGATAGAATAAATCAACAGTATTAGAGAATATAACGGACCTTGACAAGAAATATAATGGATTGTCAGTATTATGGCTTTGGTGAAACGGTGTTTCAGAAAAATGAATTTCAAGAAGCTAACATTATGGCTTCGGTGAAACAGTATTTCAGAAAAATGAATTTCGGGAAGCTAACCCGTAACAGCTAACCCGTAACTAGTGTTACATATCGTCAAAATTTTTTCAATCGATTAGTTGGTCATTAATCGATTAATCGATTAGTTGCAACTGGTTGATTAATCGATTAATCGATTAGTTGCAACTACAGTAATTCATTAAATAAATAACTAATTTTTTGGTCGATCCTTTACAACTAATCAATTAATTCTTTAGTCGATTAGTTGCAACTAATCGATTAGTCGATTAATCGATTAATCGATTAGTTTGTGTCTAAAAAGCTCAGTCGATTAGTTGTCAACTAACCAACTAATCGATTAATTTCGATTTCGATTTGTATTACCCGTAACCAAGTTGACATTCGCCCGAAGTTGCAACTTAAAGCACCTGAAGTTGCACTTGACTAAATAAAAATTATTCTATAAAGTGTAGAATGCGAACAACTTAGTAGAATTGCCGCTCTTAATTAAAATTTAAGCTATTATACTACAACTAATCTTGAAATTTGATTGGTCAGTAAAAAATGTCACATGATAGTTCGTTATAGAGAAATATGTACACATAGTCATGAGCTGGTAAAAAATTGTCCGGATACGGTATAGGGAATTTTCTAATTTAGTCCGGTATAACCAGCTTAAATAATTATTAAAAATCCAGTCTGCCAAATCTGGTTCGTTATAACCCGATTCCGGTATAAACAGGTTCAGTATATCCAGAGTCGACTGTATACATGAATGTGAATATTAGCCAATTAGATTTTATAATCTGTATTTAGTTAAAAATTGGTGACTATAATGAGGGTTTTTATTAATACAATTGTTAAAAAATTAAATTTTTATAATAAGAGTAATTATAAGTTATTTGTGACTATAATGGGGTTTTTTTACTCTGTTTTAAGTTCATTACACAAAATTGGGTGCTTAAAAAGAGGTGTAACTATATGGGGCATGACTATAGATAGTCTAACTGTAATTAAAATAATACTAAAAAAATAGAACCCCAGACATCTAGTATAAAGGTCATATTTTAAGTTTTCAGCAAAAACTCTAAAATTTGAGAAGTAAAAAATTAGTTTTTGGCAATTATATTGGCATCGAGTGGTCCAATTTGAATGAACTTTTTTTAAAATGAAGCTTTCAGTGAGGTGCATCTAAAAAAAAGTTCATTAAATTCTAAACATTGGATCAAAAGTTATTTAAAAAAAATGTAGATTTGTAGTTTTTAGCAAATTGGGCCAAAATTGGCAAAATCCAAATATGACCTATGGCCTTATTCATGATTTTATTGAATAAATCAAATCATATATTAAACATAATCTAAGTGTATAAAAATTCATGTTTATCTAAATAAAATTAGTACAGTAATCCAATCACAATCTATAATAAGACCAATTTATAACAGCTCAAAAATTTTCAATAACCAAATTGAGCCTGAATCAATAAGTTATATTGCAAACATTAAAAAAATTATCAATTCAATTGTTTGCAATTTTTCAGAAATCATCAAAAAGTCTACTTAATTTTGGGTTTTATGTTTTAACATTTTTGATTGGCCATATCCAAAAACCTGTGAATTATTGAATTTGTGCACTGTTTGTGAACTTTACCATTTTTGATTACTATTCAATAAACTGTGATAAGGATATAGAAAATTTTACTTATTTTAAGTTATATTTAAATTAATCTTTTTTTCTTATAAACAAAATATCATAAAAAAGGGTATTGTGGTGAGGGAAGTATTGTGGCAAATTTGTACAGTCGTCCCTCTCTATAATTACCAAGTCCGTCGCACCCTATTTTGGTGATTGTAAAGAGGTGTGACTATAAATAAAATACCTCATTATGGTCATCTATAGGCAAAATGTGGCGTGCTTCCATCTAAAACTTTTTTTCTTACTGAGTTAACGATACATGCCCACTAATTAAAAGTTGTAGAGCTCGTCGAGACGCATCTAATGGTGGTTAGATGATTCAAATCGGCCTGGTAGATGGCGAGATATCGTCAAAAAACGATTGGCCAACTATATAAAATCTCTATTTGTTTACATAAGAGATTTTATATAGTCGGCCAATTGTTTTTTGATGATATCTCGCTATTTACTGGGCTGATTTGTATGATCTAACCACCTTTAGATGCTTCTCGATGAGCTCTACAACTTTTAATTAGTGGCATGTGTCGTTAACTTAGTAAGAAAAAAGCTTTTAGATGGAAGCACTCCACATTTCGCCTATAGTGATTTTCATATATAATCTCTGTCACAGATTTTTATATAGTCGGCCAATCGTTTTTCGATGATAACTCGCAATATACTGGGCTGATTTGGATGATCTAACCACCATTAGATGCATCTCGACGAGCTCTACAACTTTCAATTAGTGGACATGTATCGTTAACTTAGTAAGGAAAAAAAATTTAGATGGAAGCACTCCACATTTCGCCTATAGGATCACTTTCCAGTTGACAGGCGGATTATCAATTAATAGATAATTTTAAATATACATGAATATGAAAATTGGCCAATCAGATTATATAACCCATATTTAGTAAAAATTGGTGACTATAATGAGGTTTTTTATTAATAAAATTGTTAAAAAATCAAATGTTCATAGTGATATTGATTATAAGCAATTTGTGACTATAATGAGGTTTTTTTACTATGTTTGAGTCCGTCGCACAAAATCGGGTGCTTAAATAGAGGTGTGACTATATGGAGTGTGACTATAGGGAGGTCTAACTGTACTATCTTGTGATACAATAACAAGTATTGAATAATTTTTATACTATTTGATTCGGTTTGATGAGATTAATTGAATAGTAGTTAAATTATTAAATTCTAATTACTGGATCAAAAAATAATAATGCTTATGTATGTATGACATACTACAATACAAAAATAATTTTGAGGGTATTATAATGAAATGCAAAGTTAGCTATAAGATAAGTGCTTTTTGGTACTATATAAATTACTATTTATGCTCTAAGTAAAATTGTTCAGACTATCAATTTATGTGTGCTTTAAAAGTTTTATAAAATTTTATTAATTAATTTTTACAAAATATGCTTTTATGAAAAAAATTAGATTTTTTTATAAGAAAGTATTTATAAAAGTCAATTAATAAAAAGTTGTTTAAGGATAGAGGGTACATAGATCATTTTTATATAGTTTTTATATGATATTTTGAAATCTCTTTATAATAAAATTATCATCTCGTCACGAGTGTCCTGTACATTTTTACCAATCATTCTATTCATGTGAAGCAGGGTATAGTTCATATCATATTATGGAAATAATGACGAGTTATATGTAATTATGACAGAAGTAACCAGTTAATTGCATATCATATCCTATAATGGATATGACATACGAATTTGTGTTAGTAGATTTATCCATATTTGTTTTGATATTGATTTATATGTAATTATGACAAATGTAACTGGTAAATCGCTTACTAAATGAAAGTATGTGCAAATAATTTTTACTATTATTGGAAATTTGTGTGTCATATAAGTATTTGGTCTTAGAATATATGGGTACTATAAGATTATGGTGATGTGTCATATACTAATTTAAAATAATTTTTACTATTATTAGTAATTTGTGTGTCAAAGTATTTGGTAACATTATGACTTAGAATATATGGTGCTGTAAAATTATGGGTAATGCGATTTGTAAATTATATATAATAAATTAAATAGAAGTTAGTTAAACGAGAATATATGTGAATGAATTTTACTATTATAATAATTGTGTGCCGTGTGCAAATAATTTTTATTATTATTAGAATTTTTGTATCGTACTTGGTAACATTGTGACATATATGATTGCTGTAAAATTATATGTGATACTAAAATTTAAATAGAAATTAGTTAAGCTTACTAAACGGAAATCTATATGAATGAATTTTACTGTTATAGAAATTGTGTGCAGTGTGCGAATTTGTGCTGGATGATTTATCCGTATTTGTTTTGATACGGATATATATAATACGACAGGGTGAAACCTGAGTTGTGAAATAGTGAAACCTGCTATGATCATCATGTGAGGGTGAAATCCGCTTTTATATAATAAAAACATAATAAAACGCAGATTTCACCCTAACCCGATCTACAAAGCGGATTTCACTATTTTGCAACTCAGGTTTTACCCTGTTCTTATATAATTATAACAGATGTAACCAGTAAATCGCTTACTAAATGAAAGTAAATTTCTACTATTAATGGAATATTAAATGTCGTAATTATGACTTAAATATGGCTGATGCGATCAGTAAATCGTATACTATAATTTAATTAAAGCTTATTAAACTGGATATACATAAATGAAGTTTTTATTATTAAAGAAATTATATGCCGTAAGTTTCGAAATTGGTGTCTTTTAGATATATATGTATGGATAATATATAATTATAGCTGGTAAATTGCATACTGAACTTTGAATAGGATTAATTACAATTTACATATCAGTGTATAGGGTATTAATTATTATTCGTGTATGCATATAAAGTATTCTAAGGAATTTGAATAGTGTGAATATAAGACACATTGAATAATTTAATGCAATTATTTTATTTTATATAATATAAATATATACGTATATATGCATATATATGTATATTTTAATTAATTAACTTTTTAGTTAAAATCGGGTTGGGTTTACTAATTTTCCTTCACGATTTAATTCCACCAATTATGTTATTGATTAATTTAAATTGAAGAATAATTAGTAAGTCTATTGAAATTGAATGCGATTGCGAGCTATAATGAAACAATTTTCTAACTTTATCTTATATAAATGACTAAATTGGGTTTATATATATATATATATATATTTAATAATTTATTTATTATTTATTTATATTATATATCAGAATGAGAATTTAAATCATTCTTTAGCTAGAATTTGTATCTATTATGGAATGATGTTATTATTCTGCGTAAATTGACCATTTTACGCATGTATAAGTCGCTATATTAAAATAAAATTTGTATATAAATGCCAGACCAGAAATTTAAATCTGATCTGAAATTATATAAAATTCGAGTACGAGTAAAAACTGTTTGTAAATAAAAACAAAATAAAATAAAATTTAGTAAGAACTGTTTGTAAAATAAAAAAAATGCTAACAAAGGAAGATCGGGAAAATGCATGTATAAATATTTAGATTACGCAAAGTTGATTTTTTGTTTGCATTACATGGATTTCAAAATTCGGGACAGATGGACGGGGGGTTTTTTTATTTATTTATTTTTTTAATTTACTGTAAATAGAATAATGTTCATATTTAAGGTTATACGAAGTTAATTTTTATTTTGCAAAGAATTAAAGAAATGGGCCGGCAGTAATATATTTTCCTGTCAGTCCTACCGGATGATTACGGGAAATTAAGGTCTCCATCGGGTGACACTATAGATGCTTGACGCAGCTGATGAAGAATGACTAAACCTTGACGCAACCTGAAGAAACCATAAGTTGCGCCACTGACGCATGACGAATGACGCAGAAAACCATTATGGTTTTAAGGTCACGTGAGCGGTTGCGTCAGGTTACGTGAGTTGCGTTAGGCATTATTAGGTGACACCAGATGAAAATAGTTGTCAAAAATCAATCAATTGGAACAATTAGAAACTAAAAAAAATTGAGAAAATTGAAAAAATGGTACGGCGAGTAATGCAAAACGAAAAGTGTGTGGCCATATATAAATACTATCTGCACAAAAAATCGAACTTATATTCTTATATTCTTTTCAGAATTAAAAATCAAAAAATCTATCTGCAAGATTTCTGATATATTTTTTAAAAAAATCTATTCTTTTTAAAATTCTCAACACATAAGTATATAAACGTACATAAAATAATAAATAAATACATACCTCATTAGTCAAAACATAAACACCAAAATAAAAACCATATATGATTAACATAAATTTACTATATATGCGTTTTCAAGCATATACAAATAACATATAACTACATTAAGAAAAATAACATCATATATAACAACAACCTTGAACTTAAAGGGTGCCAGTGGTGCCCCACTTACACTTGCTTTTATATAAAATTGACATATGCAACTAATAAAACATTTTTAAATTATTATTAAAATTTTACAAAATATAAATAAAACAAGAAGGTTGATAAATATTGCAGGTTGCTATATCGGAGGTTAATATGATTGGCCAATTAGAACACAGATCTTGTATAACAAAATGAACGAAAATTAGGAAAAATTACAAAAAAAATCAAAAATTTTAAAGAACTTGAAATTTCATTAAGTAAACTAGTCTTGGGCTTCTAATTAAAAGTTATTAGCGCTTAATTTTGCTTATATATATGCACCCTCTAATCTAATATTAATACTAGTTTGGATCCTAACCCTAGCTAATAAACATTTTAATTTTTTTTTAAATATTAACCTGTGATATCACAACCTGCTAAATTAATCAAAATCCTAAAACAATTTAACTATTATGGTAAAATTTTGAACTATAATTATTATTAATTTTCTGGGAGTTTAAAAATTACAGCAAAGATTCCCGATAATTATAGGATACAGATGGCCTGAAGGGTCATCTGCATCATATGATCATCGAGAATCTCTGCTGTAATTTTTAAGCTCACAAGAAATTCATGAGTAATACCCTGACTTATGTTGTTCATGCCTACCTTCATTATAATTTTCATGTAATTATTTGTGACCAGGAATCTTCTTATATAAGATTCTCAGTTATGATATGATCTCATGGGAAATTATAATAAAGGTAGGCATAAACAACAAATAGTAAGGCAGCGTATTATTATTATTATTATTTTTTAGTATTAAGGTGGGGTCATACCTCTGGACTTTATTGAGTGTATATTAATCGTTACAATATATTGCTTACAATTATTATACTATCTACTAAGTACCAAGACTTGGACTATTTTATCAATAATCTAGACCTACCAGAGTCTACTATACTCCTATTTATATAGCTAGCCTTGTTTTGGATGTCCCTTTTTCCCAGCCAACAATTAGTGTTTACATGTCCACCACTTTACCCACATTTCCTAATATCATCATTTCCAATTTGGTGTATGTAACTCCAGATAGGCGCTTTCTGCTTCCAAATTGGTATACCTGCAATCTGGTGACCCAGAAGATTCCTTACTAGTGTACTTCTCAGGAGTTCGTATCTCAAGCCATGCATCTGCCTTTAATATATTGGGTAAGTATCTCAAGCCTGCATGCTGCCATAACTAGCTGATTTTCCTGCGACTTGGGGATCCAGAATTTAACGTTCCGATTTCAAAAATATGCGAACAACTGTACTCTCCGCTATAGTGATGAGTACTCAGGCATGTTTTGTCGAAGCTTCCAATTTCTAATATAGTTGGATGGCATCATGAGGATCAGCCAACCTGATTTTCATACCACTACATGCACTTATACTAGCTATACCTGTTACTGGTGGTCCCAAATCCTCTTAACATCCTAAGACTCCTATATAAGTGCACTCAGAGCTCTGTTGGGCTTTGATACATACATACCCCCATGCTTTTACTTCTTGTTGGTCAGTCAGTTTCATACTATTATTATTTTTAAAAAAATATATTTGTATATTTTATAAAGTTTTTTTGGGTTGGCCAGAAATTTTCTGGGTTGCACAAAATTGCTAATGCTGATTGGTCAATTTACGTAAATTTATAAGTTAGTAAATTTTAATACCCAATCTTTAAAATTTCATATCTTACTAAGTTTTTAACCAATTTTAATAATTTTACTATTATTGGAATCAGAAAAACCTGCTCTACAAACTTGGTTTAAAATATAATTAGTTTATTTATTATAATTTTTTATAAAATAAAATATAAAAATATTTATTATTAAGTTTATATATAATTTTAAAATAGTACTCTTTTCCCTTAAATTTTATAAAACTTTTAGAGCATACATAATTTGTTAGTCTGAACAACTTTACTTAGAGCATAATTATTGATTTGCATAGTACCAAAGAGCACTTACCTTATAACTAACTTTGCATTTTATTATAATACCCTCAAAATTATCTTTGTATCATAGTGTATCGTATATAATTGTTAATATCTTGTAATCCAGTGATCAGAATTGAATGATCTAACCACTATTTGATTTGTCTTCTTAAGACAAATCAAATATTACAAAAATTATTCAATTCTAATTATTGTATCATGATATAGATCAAATTCACCACAATATCTTCACCCATTCTAGAATCCTTATCTTCGTTTCCTTATCTTTGAACAATAATATTTTTTAATCCAGTAATTAGAATTTAATAATTTTTATACTATTAGATTCGTCTTTATAAGAAGAGTTAGTTGATATCAAAATCATTTAATTCTGTTAGATAAATCACATGATATTATCAATCAAAGTTAACTTTACTACAATATCTTCTTTTACCTTAAATTGTAAATCTGGGCATTTTTTTGGTGATTATATAATATGTAATTATTGTAACATTTGATCATTTGCTTATTTGCATAATTAATATTGTTATCTTATATCCACTTCTTTAAAAATATTAGGTAACTAAAGCGATTTTAGATAGTGAACACTTTGTATAACCTCAAACCTTGTTACTGTGGTATATCTAAATCGATATAGCGTTTTTAAGAAAACTTAACAAAGAAGATTTAAGGCAATTTGCAATAACGAAAAAGGCTACAATTAAAAGTATATGAGAATACTAATAACGTTTAATTTGTGTAGTTAATAGTTGTATTTATTTATTAAAAGAGTATAAAGACTCGATATTGAACTTGAGGTCCGCATCGGCTACTTTTATACTTTTTGAAATTTTATATATACTACAACTACTATTAATAAAATATATAGTATAAATATAATAAATATAATATATGTGATAAATGATATAAATATGATATATGAGATATCTTGAATATAAGCTATAAAAACTACATCTTTCAGATCTGTCAGATCTAATGTTTTTACCTGCAGCAATCTCGTAGCCAATCAGATTGCTGATCTAAAGATAAATATAATTATAAATGTTTAACAACTTCTATCTTGGCAACCAAAGGTCATACAAGGACGTACTATAGCTCATTTGAACCATCTCGGTGAGCTGAATCAAATAGTAGTAGTTTCATCAAATTCAAATCACAGTTTCAAAAGTTATGTTTGTTTTGTGATGTTTCATAAGTCAACATTCTCTTGGACTTATTTTCGAATTTCATGAAAACTCAAGAGAAAGAATAAAAAGAAAAAAAATTATTTTTCAACTAAGAAAGATAAGATCTGAGGTTCTCAATCTTGGAATATTGGATAGAACTAGGAGCTTAGTTCTATAAATAGCATCTATACCATAGGGAGAAAATATTTTATAAACACGTGTAGCTGCTTTTTCATAGTGTTTAATTAGGAGATTAGCCAAAACTGTTCGTTGAGCTGGGTTTTTAGCTTGGCTTCTAGTAATTCTCCCAAATAATAAGCATAAACTAGAGCCCTGTTCGATTAACCTCATTGTTTCTAAGTCTGGCTATACTCATTAACACCTAATAGGTTTTTCAAACTTTAATTTTAGTCTTATCCCTTTGATCATAAGAAGGAGGTTCAATATTAACATTGACTGGTTCTGTCTTCTCTAATTCTCGCAAAACTAATTCTACTAAAGTTGTCATTTTTAAAGCTAATAAAAGAAATAAAATAAAAATAAAAATAAAAATAAAGAAATAAACCGTTTATATAATAATCATGGGGTTCCATGCTTGATGGATATAGTATTTTTTAGTAAATAGACATTGATTGGTGTTTCCAAATTTGTCCATTCATGGTATGAAGTTTGTAAACATCTGGTGCTACTTACTATAGATAAAATAGGTTCCTTTCCATTTCAGTAATAATTTTTCTGTGAAATGTTTATTCCTTGCAGCATCATAGCACAGTACTTGTTCTTCCTTTTCAAATAACTGTTGAACTTTTTTTAACTTCTTATTTTATTAGAACTTTTGTCGTTGTTAAGCTTTTTTAATATTCTTCTTGGCTTGCTCCTTCTTGACAGGTAAATCTTCTACAAGTGTATATAGTCTTGTTAAAAGATTTTTTTCTAAGACTTCCTATTGCTCAAATATAGGCAATTTCAGCTCTCTGGTATAGGTTAGTAAGAAGGGCATAATCTTGGTAGTAGCATGTTTAGAGCTTCTATAGGAAAATAGGACAGAAGTTATTAATTTATCTCATTTTGTATTTCTATTAGCCAATTTAGCCAAAATTTCACATAAGGTTCTATTAAAACGTTCTAATAGCCTATTCGATTGGGAATGGTAAAGAGTAGTAGCAGATGTTTAATTTGGAATTTCTGCATTAAGCCTTTGTTTAGCAAATTATTAAAATTGGATTCACCGATCAGAAAGTATAAAGTTAGAACATCCATGTCTACAAATGATCTCTTCATAGATAAAATCAGTGGTTTGTTGAGTAGTTGCATTGGGTACAGCTTTAGCCTCAAGGTATTTGGTTATATAATCCATAGCAATGATTATATATTTATTTCTTTGAGCAGTAGGAAGGAGGGGTCCAACAAAATCAAGGCCAATTTTGTTAATGGTAGGGGGTACATAGATTATTTATCATATGATTTTTGTGGTATCGATTTTTTCTTTTTAAAGTTTAGTAAAATTTTTTTAAGCAAATCATTTAAATTATTAAATAAAATTATAGAACAGTTTTTGCGATTCTAAAAATAGTAAAATTATCAAAATTGGTTGAATATTCATCAAGTTATAAAGATTTAAACTTTAGGTGTCGAAAGTTGTTTACAAAAATCATATGATGATCATATGATATCGACCAATCAAAATTAATTATTTTGTGTACTCGGAGAAATTTGAGCCAACTGGAAGAAACTTTATTATATATAGAAGTATAATTTTTTTAAATATATACTATATCAAAATTTTACTATTATAAAATGTGCATTTTATTCTATATAATAAAATTTTAGTCAAATTTGGTTACAACTATAAAAAGCTTTATTAGTAGCACATTTTCAATTTCTATATAAATCTCATTGTACCACAAAAATCATATGATAAATGATCTATGTACCCCTACCCTTAAAGGGCGCACCTACTTCGATAGAATGAAGAGGACTATGTTGTCTATATTTTCCTCTTTTCTGGCAACTATCACAGGTTTTTACATAGTTTCAAATATGCTCATACATCTGAAGCCAATAGTATCGACTTTTGATTTTATCAAATATTTTGTCAGTTGCTCCAAAAGAATAGTTATGCATGAGATATAGGACAGATTCAACCTCATGTTTTTGTATTACTTTTAGTGAGTTTTGACTTTGTTTCTTGTTTTTTTTTGTATAATTGATTGTTTTTAATACAAAAATATTGACTTTTCTTTTTCAATTGTTCTTTTTGGGTTTTTGAAATTTGTAAGAGTAGGTTGCTGTTTCTAAAAATAGGTTTAAATTTTGATTATATTCCGGTTCCATTTTTTTGAAAGGGGTGCTAGGATATCGATAACCTAGACTGGATTAAGTTTATTGTTGGGTTTTAAAAGAAGGAATATATAAAGTTTTAATTATAAGAGGTAGGATTAGATATTGTCCACCAAACAGAATTACAAAGGTAAGTGAAAGAGAAATTATTGTGTTCATCCAATAATTGTTGGAAGGGTGTTTCTAACAGGGGCAACCACTAAGAGGTGTTTGTTAAGTTGTAATCGGGTTGGATAACAAAATAGTTTACTTGAACGTTAGTAATTGTTTGTTGAATTATTAAAGGATCAGATTGTTGTCCAAATTAGAGTTCCAAAAGTAATGATTTATAGGAACAAGGTTCAGAAAAGTTTGGGATTTCTTCAAAATTGTCACTTGGGGTGTTCCAATAGCAGGGTCTTATAGTTTTAATAGAATACCATTTAATTGTTGCCCAGAGCCATAACTCAACATAGCAGGTAGAGCATTCATCACAGGGCTGTATAGTTATTTTTACACCAACATTGGGTGCAAGGATCTTTTCAATCTCTGGTAAGTCTTTTTTCTTTATCTTTTATATTAAATCATTTACTAATATATTTGATATAATACCAAGTGCAGAATTGGTTGTTATACACAATTCCAATAAGAGAGAAGATCATGGTCTCATAACCATAGGGATGAATACTTTCATGAAGTGTAGGGGATAAATCATTATGCAATATTTTTCAGACAATCTCCAGATCTCATATAGTTTGAGCACCTTTTTGGGTTTCAGAATCAAGTTCTGAATTATTTTCTTGTGCAGTTTCTTTTAGTTGCTCAAAATGTTTCTGCCATCTTTCTCGATAATGTCTATGTCTTCTTTCTCGATTTTGTTTTAGTACCCAGTTGATAGTCTGGTTATATCTTCAAGTTCGTCTATGTCTTTGGACTTAAGAGTTCTATTAAGTTTTTAAAATTGTCGAGATTACTTTGATCATTAAAGATACCTTCTCTATTACTATTATCATATTCTTCATTTAGGTGGACTAATTCTAGCTCTTTATTGTTAAGGGTAGAGTGTAATGACGTCATTTCTATTATGAAACTTATGTTATGATTATCGGTAACACAAAATTACAAATACTAATATGAGATCAAATATTCTAGATATTTTGTTTACTATCAAAAACTGGTTTTAACTTGTTTTGTCCCGTTGCAAAAAAAATTTTCTGTCGCAACTATTGCTAACTTCTTGACATATTTTTTAAAAAAATAAAACATAATCTATTAAATTTTTTGCATCGAAATGAAAATTCAGATATTGAAAATACCGTAAATCTATTTTTTTTCGATAAAACAAGTTTTTGTATGCTGTGATACATAATACGGCAATTTTACTATTATTGAAAATGATCAACATACACTCTACCCTTAATGTATAGGTTATTGGATAATTTGGTAGGAGAGATTCAATATTATCCCAGGTGGTTTCCAAATAGAGATTGATAAATTCAAAGAATTCTTTCTTGTTATCAGGTTCCTTATCATTACCCAAGTAGAATATCTCTACTTCATCCTCATCCATTGGTATAGTAATTGGGTTTTCTGCAAGGACAGCATCCCAGGCTTCCTCCTCAGTAGGTAGATCAAAGAAATTAACTTCCTGTTCTTCTTTAGATTTTCATTTTCTTTATATATTCTGGATAATGAGTCAGCATTATTATATTTTCTTCCCACTTTTTGGATTGTAGTAAAGTTATATAGTTCAAGGCACATAATCCATCTGGCTCTTCGTCCAACAAGTTTCATAGTTCTGAGCCATTTCAAGGCTGCATGGTCAGTAATGAGATAAAAGTGATTTCCTCCTAAATATTGATAGAAATGTTCTACTGCCCATACTATAGCTAAGCATTCTAGTTCTATAGCTGAGTAGTTTTGTTTAGCTTTGGAGAGACTTCAACTTGCATATACAATTATGTGTTCTCTTTTGTTCTCATCAATTTAGGCGGGTACGCTCCTAGACCAGATTGTGAAGCATCGGTATGGATATAAAAAGACTGTTTAAAGTCACAATACTGCAAAATTGGTGCAGTAATGAGATGGTCCTTAAGAGTTTGAAAGGCATTCTCTTGTTCATTTCTCCAGTGGTAAGGTTGGTCTTTTTGTAGTAGGAGATTTAAAGGTTTAGCAATTTTGGAGAATCCTTTTATGAATTTTTTGTAATAGAGTCAAGTTCTAAGAATCCTCTAATTTGACAAATAGTAGTAGGTGTCAAAAAGTTTTTTTACTTTTGCTATCTTTTCTTCATTAGGTTTGACTCCAACTTTATCTACAATATGTTCTAAGAATTTTAACTCATTTAAAAAGAAGAAACACTTTTCTGTATTCAATTTTAGGTTAGCTACTTGTATTGTTTTAAATACAGTTTGGAGGTTTCACAATGTTCTTTGAATGTTTTTGAATAGTTAGTAATATTATCCAGATAAACTACTACAAATTTGGTAATAAATGGTCGCAGAATTTTGTCCATTAATTATTGAAATGTTGCAGGGGCATTGTATAACCCAAAAGGCATTACGTTGAATTCATATATTCCTTGTCTAGTAATAAAGGCAATTTTCTTTTTATCTTTCTCTTTTATAGAGACTTGCCAGTATCTACTAGCTAGATCCAGACTAGTAAACCATTGGGCTCCTTCGAAGACAAAAAAAATTTCATTAATATTAGGAAGAGGGTAGACATTTTTTTCTGTAACTGCATTCAGCTTTCGATAGTCAATACAAAGTCTCTTCTTTCTATTCTTTTTGGGTATGATAACACAGAAGAAGACTATGGGCTACATAATTCTCTGATAATTCCTCGTTTTTCTATTTCTTTAATTTCATTTTTAAGAAATTCTTGATTATCTGGAGAAGCTCTATAAGCTTATTGTCTAATTGGGCTGGCATTTGGAGTATAAATTTTATGACAGACTTCATTGGTTTGTCCAAGTTCTAAGATTTGTCCTTCTTCTAAAATATTTTCTGCAAAAATATGATAGTTGTTGAGAAGGATCTTTTCTGCAATCTTCTTTTCAGAGTTAGTTAAAGAAGTGTTAATTTGTAGGGTAGAGAGTGGGATTTCGATGTCAGCAATTAATGCAACATAAACTGCTAATTCTTTTCATTGATAACCTCAGTCCAGGAGTTATAGAACAAATCTTTATCTTCCAGATCTCCTTCTTCAGTAAATATGTTTCCATTTCGTTCAATTTCATCTATCTATTCGTCCTCATCAGTAAACTCTTCAAATTCATTAGGTACTGGTTCTCCACTTACATGGGTTGTGTAGATTGTGGCTCTTTTTCCCAAATAGCAAATTTTTAAGGTATAGTTGTCAAAGTCAAGGTTTGCTCTGAATTTGTTGAACTAGTCTGTTCCTAACAAGAGAGTTTCATCTTTGAATTCAATTTCTTGCAAGTCAATAAGGATGACAATATCTTGGAGAGTAATCTTTACCTAAACATTTTATGAGATTAGGATTATATTTAATATTTAAAAAGAAATAGTGGAATTTATATTCTAAGATTATAATAATATTAATTTGATTTAAAATTTTAAAGATATTTGGTAATAAAATTTTTTACGAAACAAATAAAGAAGTTTTTAATCATATTTATATCTTTTTGAAAGTATAGAAATTCTGTTTATATTTTAAATTAAACTAAAATATTTAATTTATTATATTAGCATTTATTGAAAATTATGTTTCATAAAAATATTTCAAAACAATACGAGATAATTCAAAATAAATAAAATTTATGTATAAGTTCAATAAATATTTTTTTTTTTCTCTTTGACAGTCTTGTCGGTACCTTTATTAGATATTAGATTATAATATAACTAAACTATGTTAATTACTTATTATCAATACTCTATCTATAGCAGGTCCGGCATCACCCAAATACTTCGAGAGCACCTTGGTGCGACCTATCGCACTGCCTCACTGATAAGACAGACAATTTTGTCAGCCCCGCCAAAGAGCGACATAGGATTTCTCTTCAAATTCCTCTCACCTAGCGTCAATGGTGAGGATAACCAAACCATACAAGAAGAACGATGAAGCTAAGAAAATAAAAGGGTAATGAAACAAAAGAGGAGAAATACTACAAATCCTAAACGATATACCAAAAAACAAAAACAAAATAAAATGACTACAAGATAAAAGAAACGAAGAAAAATTCTATCACTAATAACGGAAAGCTAACAAAATAAAAAAAAAAAAACAATAAAAAAAAAAGAAACACAAAAGAAAACAGAATAGAAATAAACCTAAATCTGAAATCAACGATAAAAATTATATAATACTGCGCAAGGAAACGCCTCGCCAAAGTATATTATGTACATAAAAAAGAAAACTAAAAGAACATTCTGGAATTTAATTTCCGCAGATCTGCCTACTCCATTGCATCACGTCTCATTATGCGTCCATTTCTGTTTATCTACCTGCATGCCTTCTTCCCAATTAGGATAGGAACAAAAATGCTGATCTTTTGGAGGGGGTACGCCGAATTTCCCACTTTTCATCAAAAATTCCAGCAAAACTGACTTCCAGCGAGAATATGATAGTGGGTATATAGTTGAATAAGTCCTTGTAACCAAAAACCTTAAAGAGAGTGATGAAAAACTCATTTTTCTTAGTTCACCGCCTGGCCAAGCTATAATCCCTTCGTTGACGAAAGTTTTCTTTTTTAACTTCCACCAGAATTTCTTGTACCAAGGGCACCCACTGCCAGTTATCTTGCACAACTGACGCTTCTGGCTTGCGTGCCGAATATATAAAGGAGTCCCCGACAACACAAGGAAGGTTGACCTTTATAAAAACCAGTATTACTAGCTGCTTCGTCTTTTACTAATGAAAAATTTTGTTTTTCTTTTGTTTGGAAATTTGTACAAGTGATCGACGGGAAGAGTTTTGAATAAATATTTAATTTAAAAATTATTCAATTTATTATAATATACTTTAATTAATTTCGAAATTATGTGAAAAATTAAAAATTTATTAAATACATTATTATTTAAATTATTCAATTCATTACGATAATCTTAAATACTTTGTAATTTCTCAAAAAAATGCAAAATAATTAAAATTTATCAAATTTCATTTATTTAATTTTCACAGCATATCAGTGAATATATGTGCGATTATTAAACATTTATTAAAAAAATTAATGCAATTAATTAATTCTACATAGTATTAACAGAGAAGTCGTTTGCCACGTTATGGCATATGAAACAATAAGAGAAGAATACCAAGCTTAAGCATAGCCCACTAATCGAATGAACTTAACTAGCACAATTTTGGCATTCTAGTATAAGTGATAAATATTATGTAATTTCTCGAAATATTTAAAAGTTATCAAATTTCATTTATCTAATTTTCACAGCATATTTGTGAATTTATGTACAATTATTAAATATTTATTAAATTTTTTTTTTAAGTAAAATTAATGCGATTGATTAATTTTTTACTCTATATACTATTACTAGAGAAGATATTGGTAACATTATGGCATATAAAACCATGAGAGAAGAATACCAAGATTAAGTGATTTGGGTATCACCTGAGTCATCCACAGGTGGTGGTGATGCAGGTTGACTCGCCTCTTTTAAATATACATTAATTACCTTATTGATTGAACAATTAAACCCCATAATTTGTATTGTTGTTTTATCTTAGATCGTTAAGTGACTTAATGATCTGAGTTATTTTTTTTAAACTGTGATTGTGAACACAATTCAAGATCTGATTACTATCATTATCCAAAAATTACCTGACATCATTAAGTGACTTAATGATCAATTCTAATTTTGGATAGCATATCTAACACGTGACCTGTCAGGTGACCTGTCGGGTGACCTAGTAGAGCTTTTTTTTAACTAGCCCGTTTCTTCCAGGTGGAAGAATGAAGATTTTTTAGACAGGCAATTCACTAAACACATCCCACTAATCAAATAAACTTAACTAGCACAATTTTGACATTCTGAAAAAGTTACAAATTTCATTTATTTAATTCTACAGCTTATCTGCAAATTTATGTGCAATTATTAAACATTTCGAAATTATCTGCATTAGACTAATATTATACTATGTAGAAGTTCACTAAACACACATGTGCTACTATGAAATAGTATAAAAGGTATTATTGTCTTGCCGATTTTGAAATATAATCAATTTTTAAAAAACAAAAATCCTTATTAAATTTTGCTATAAATAGTAAACAATGGATAGTTTTTACATAAATCGAAAACTTTTATCAATTTTCAATTCATTACAATATACTTTAATTAATTTCGAAATATTTCAAAATTATGCGAAGTTATTAAAAATGTATTAAATCAATTATTTTTTAAATTATTCAATTCATTACAATAATCTTTGTTTATTAAAGCTAAAATTCGAATAAATTAATTGGATTGTTCTCATAATTGTTCTAATATTTTTTTATCTAAAGAACGTAGAAATAAGTAAGTTATTTTATATAAATCTACATCTAAATATTATATTGAAAGAATATACTAAATTATTCTTAATAATATAATCATGCTTTTTGCAAATATTTAAAAGTTTTTACAAAATTTTGCAAGTTTTCGCTAAATTTCACAAAATTTTGCAATTTTAGCCAAGGAACCGGTGGTCAAACTAATCAAGGTGGTCAAACTGATCAAGGTGACAATAAGATCAACTGATAGAGAAGCTATAGTTAGAAAGAGCTATTTGAAATTTTATATTTATTTTTTATTATACATTATATATATTTTGACATTTCTCAAAAAAATGCGAAATAATTAAAATTTGTTTCGCAGCAAATATAAAATTAATATAACACAAAATCCAGATCAAGTAACTTCTGTATAATGGATTAAAAGAAAATTTGCACATATTAAATTTTTTTTAAAAATTATTAAACATTTATTAATTTTTTTTAAAAAAATTATTAAACATTTATTAAAAAATGGCAAAAATAAAATAGACCCGTCGCACAGCGACCCTCCTATGATCAGCCAATCATATTTGTAATTGGCGATCATATATTAAATTTTTTTTCATGCACTATGATAATCAATTTTTTTTGTTGTTTGTTTTGTTGTTTCACTTTCGCTTTTCACTTATCTTTCACTTTGCTTTTGCTTTCGCTTCTACTTACTAATTTTTTTTTAGCTTGTTGCCTTTTGGATTTATCACTGGTGTCATCTTTGGTGTTGTTATTGGTATTGCTATTGGTGTCGTCGTTGATGTCATCATTGGTGTTGTTGTTAGTACCATCGTTGGTGTGTGGTTCTGTAAGTAGTTTTTTGTATTTTTTCTCTCATGTCGTTCTTGTATTAACTTGTTTTTTTCCTCTTGTATTAACTGGGTTGTGGGTTTTTGTGGCACTGTTGCTGGATTAACTATCACTTAAGACAGTCTTGGAAGTTTCAAGCGAACGTAATGACTTTAGTAATGTTTCTCTTTTTTTTCTTTTTTGTTCAATTATTATTAACTTGCTCTTTTTTCGCGCGTTTAGATTCTTTCGTCAGTAGTTTCTTTTTTTACAGTTTAGGTGTTTTTTTGTGTTGTTTGTTACCAGGTTTGGGATTTTTTTCAATTGCATTTTTTTTTCTTTTTTTTCGATTATTATTAAATTGCTCTTTTTTCGCGGGTTTAGATTCTTTTTTGGTGGTTTTGTTCTTTCACTGTTTAGAGGTTTTTTGCGTTGTTTGTTGCTAGATTCAGGGTTTTTTTCAATTGTGTTTTTTTTATGCTATAGTTTTTTATGTTTTCTTAACACTTTTTTCAGTCTTTAGAATCATTGCTGGCAACATAGTTGGAGTCATCATTGGAGTTGGTGTTGCTTTTTGGGTAAGTGGGTCTTTGTGCTTCAGGTTTGCCTTGATTCCATGGGTTTCATATTGTCTTGACAATGCCATGGGTGGTGCAGTTTTCTTTAGTTCTATTGATATTATCGTGGTTGGGTGTGTATCATTTTTTTAGTAAGTTTTTTTTTGTTGTTTTTGTTTTGTTCTTTAGTGCTGTTCTTGTTCGTTTTTTTTGCCACCGTTCTCATCTTGTTTCTTGTCATCTCCATTCCATTTTTTTGTTCTAAAAAAATGATAAATTAGATAATAAAGAAAAAATGTTTAAATTAAATAAATTAAATAAAAACTGATAAATTAAATAAAAAAAATTGCTTGTTCTGTTTTATAAAAAAAAACTAGTAATTAGATAAATTAATAAAAAAAAAGATTAAATTTTAAAAAAAAATCTGATAAATTTATTAGAAACCCAAAAAAAATTAATTAATAAAGAGAGCTTGGAACTGAGTTATTTTTATATGTTTAAACCTAGTTTCTACTGTATAATTTTTTAAGTGTATATGATCGACCAATTGAATTTGATAACATGCATCATGTGCTCGATATGAGCACATGATGCATGTGATCAAATTCGATTGGTCAATCACAGAGTTGCCATGGGATAGGTCTCCATAAAATAACACCCTTAAAAAATTATTAAACATTTATTAAATCTTTTTTAAAAAATTAGTGTGATTTTTACTCTACATAGTGTTAGTAGCGAAGTCATTGGTCACGTAATAGCATGTGAAATCATAAGCCAAGATTAAGCACAGCCCAATATTGTTTTTACATAAATCAACAACTTTCAATTTGTTACAATATACTTTAATTAATTTCGTAACATTTCAAAATTATACAAAATTATTAAAAATGTATTAACAGCCATGTATAGAATAATGGCTTGGATGCTAATGTTTAAATTCCAATTCAATAAAATTTATTCAATTCATTACGATACACTTTGTTTATTAAAGCTAAAAATTCAAATAAAATAATTGGTAAATATGGTATATTGGTTTCCATAATTGTCTAATATTTTTTATTTAAAGAACGAAGGAATAAGTAAGTTGTTTTATATAAATTTACATCTAAATTTATATTAAAAGAACACTACTAAATTATTCTTAATAATATAATCATGCTTTTTGTAAATATTTGAAAGTTTTTACAGGATTTTCGAAAGATTTCACAGGATTTCACAAAATTTTGCAATTTTCAATTTTATATTTATATTATAAATTAAATATACATTTTTAATCAATATATACAGGGACTAAATAATTTGTAATTTCTCAAAAAAATTCGAAATAATTAAAATTTGTAATAATATTATATAGTGGTTTTCACAGCAAATATATGCACAATTTATTAAATTTTTTTTAAAAATTATTAAAACATTTATTAAATTTTTTTTAAAAAATTATTTAAACATTTATTAAATTTTTTTTTAAAAAATTAGTGTGATTTTTATTCTACATTGTGTTAGTAGTAAAGTATTGGTCATGTAATAGCATGTGAAATCATAAGCCAAGATTAAGCACAGCCTGCTAACTTTTCAGAAGTGATCATCACCATATAATTATAAATTTTTAATAAAGATTTAGAGTTAGAGTCAGGTAGGGTCTGGGTTAGAAGGATTTGTTTATGTATAAATTTAATGCTGAGAATTTTTACTTATTGCCTGAAGACTTGTTATCATAATAAAATATTTTGCTATTAAAAATTTTTGGATTTTTTCTTTGCTTCTTTATTGTTTTGATTACATGAGATCCTACAATCTGATTGGCTGAACATCTGAGTGGTGATGGTCAACTGTAGTAATATTAAATTTTACCATAAAAGTAAACAATGGATCATCAATCAATATTGTTGTTTTTACAACTTTCAACAACTTTTCAACTTCGCAACATACCGCCAACCTTCACAACACAACTTAAGCTTTTTTTATTTATTTTATTACAAAAATTTGCACTTTTTTAACATTTGGTTACTTTGTTTTAATTATTTTTTAAATTTTATAAATACAACCAACTTTAAATTAGTTTTTTTGTTCGACTAATTTTTATTTAAGTTTTTTTTTATTTTTCAAATTATAACTTATTAGATAAATAATTCTATATACCATAATATACTATGTATTAATTGAATTTAAAATCTGTATATAATTGTAGACAGTGTAAATATAAGTAGTAAAACCTCTGGCAAGCTCTAGACATACAAATGTGATGGATAACTATCTTGCTAAGTCTGCTGGCTTATATTTTTTATATAAGTCTTTATCTTCCAGCTCACTATGAGATCATTAATTTTAAATTCTTTATTTTTATTTTATTTTTTAAATTTTATTTTTAATTATTTCTTAGGGGCATGCTATTTATTATGTAATTTTTACCATGAATACATGGTCAAAAGTAGTTATTATGTCTATATATTATATTAATTAATTAAAATTAGATAAAGTGATTATACCATACATGGATAGAAGTAGCTACTAAGTAAAAAATATTATGTAATAAATGGTATGCCACTTAGCAATAATTATTAATAAACTTTTAAACATATACACATTTTGAAAAGATGTTCAGGCAAAAACTTTTTAGTTCCAAGAACAAGACTACCAAAGGAAAAGCTATTCATAGACAAGATCCAATTGCAAAAATGGAGCAAGAAATTGTAGAAGCCAGAAGTTCAACTGTGGAAGCCGCAGGTTCAACTGAACCTGCACTAACTTTTGAAGGTTGTTAATTTAATTTAAAATTATTAAGATCCTATAGCAATACTAATTTAACATAAATTGTGGATGCCGCCTAATGATTATGAACACATATTTATTTGTTGGTCTAACTTTGAATAAAAAAACTTGTTGCAATTTATCAAAATTTGAGAATTCAAAAAGATATTGACTATAATAATTGTTTGAAGATGACGATAACTAAATTTATAGTTATAGTATTTTTTAATTATTTTTTTTATTTTTTATTAAATATTTTCATTGATTATAATTTAATTTTAAATAAAGTGTTGGTCGATCTCTAAGCTTTTAGAGAAACTAGATTGAACTTCTTCACCATATAAAGTGAATTATTTCAAAAGTCAATCGGCTTGAAGACGAATGAAAAAACTCGAAGACAATTTGGTTGAGAACTACAACACAACGAATGAAAAGGCTTTTCTTGAGGTAATTTTTTAATTTTTTTAATGTTTATTTTAATTTTTTTATATTTTATTTTAATTTTTTATATTTTATTCTAATAATTTTTTTATAATTAGCAAAGCATTAAAGGAATCACCAATGAGTTGTTAGACATCTCAATCTATCCTACAGATGCAGCATTCAAGAGATGAGCAAAGGACTATTTTAGGAACTATAATCGTGAATTTATTCAAAGATTGTCAGAGAAAGATTGGAAAGCCTATTATGCAAAGAAACTTCATAGACCTGTAAAAATTTATTTATTTTTTTTTTTAAAAAATATTCAAATTTATTCGAAAATATTTAACTATTTTTTAAATAAATTCAAAAAATGGTTAAATATTTTCAAATAAATTTGAAAAATGTTTGCAATTTTTGTATATATTTGAAATATTAAATACGTTATTATTTTCTAATTTTAAAAAAATTTTTAGCTTTTGGAAAAAGTTAGGTTGTTGCGAAGCACTTTAACCACTAAAATTAAAGACTTTATGTTTTCTATTTTTGGCAATCTTTTAGACCCTATTAACACCAAAGTGAAACCTAAAGAAGTTTTAAATTGGAAGAGATTGGAAAAGATGAAGAATTGTTTTAAGCTTCTTTTGCAAGAGTTGCAAATAGTTCTGATGAAAATGATACTTACATTGTTCAAATTTTAAATAGGATTTGGCCCTCTGGAGAAACAACTGACCACAAGACGGCATACGCAATGGAGGTATGCTAATTTATTCTTAGCCCAAACTACGAAATTTAATGATTTCTGAAGATATCGTTAAAGAAAATCTTGAAAGATACCAAGTTATTATTATTATTATTAGTATTATTATTATTTACTAAAAATTTGTTCAATTTTTCAAAATAGCAAATGTTAGAACAATGTAAATCATTTTTGACATTAATTTTGGAGAATATAGAAGAAACGAACCAGAAGAATTTGAAAAAAATTAGAAGAATTCGAACGAGTATATTTATATATTGATTATAAACTTTTAAAAAATTTATAGGATACATCTAATTATCTCAAACAACCTTAGCATTCCTCCAAAAAAGTAAGTTTATTATATTTTAAAATACAAAAATTTTTTTAAATTTTTAAATTGAATTTTATTTGAAAAAATATTTTTTTAGATAAGAAAAGGCTAAGAAAAGGTAAGTATATTTAAATTTTCTTAAAAATTTACATTTTTTGTATTGTGTTCAAATTTTAGAATTTTTGAATATATTTAGAAAGATGATGAAGAATCTACAACTTCGACAAAAAATATAGATATATCTGATGAAGAACAAGAAAAACCTAATTATGATGTGTAAAACTTTTTTTTGCTTTGTTTTTTTTTATATACAAATAACGCTATTTTTTTTTGTCTTTTTATTTTATTTTTTAATAAAAATACTGTTATTATTTTGCTTTATATTTGTAATTTTTAAATTTTTTTAAAAAAATAAAGTTATTAATAAATTATATATACATTTATTTATTTTTTTATTTTTTTATTTTTTTGGTGTCAAGGTGAGGTTTTGCCTCTGTCTTTATTAATAATTTGAGAATAAAACCTCTAGGGATTTTATGAATTACAAATTATATTTACAAGAATCAAGACTCAGACTTTAAATAGTAATACTACTTAGCTAATTTGCAACCTAAACCTACTAGAGTGGTTAAAACTCACCTAGATTTGAATATATAAAATAGAGTTTGTAGGGGTACTAAAATTGATCCAGTTATATAACCAAATTTCAATTTTCCGGATTGCAAGTCCAACAGGAGGGCACCTGTTGTCAATATCATTATGTTGCTGATCAGGCATGCCACAGATACAACTATAAGTATAGGTGGTACTGGTATATGATAATTGAGTACTTGTGGAATGGTATGTAGTATGTTGTGGTTGAATGTTATTAGTTTTTTTCCAGTTTGCTAATTTGGTACAATAAGGTTTCCATTATTGATTGTGTATATTTTGTGGTATTTTAGATAATAAAGTAATAGTAAGTTGTGTTGCAATTTTGTAAGAAGTATTAGTTTGAGTAATAGTATTAATAATTGGTATAGGGATAAAACCTTGTAATGTTGAATAAATTGAAGGAGAGATAGAAGTTGGTGGTTGTATAAAAGAGAGACAATAATGATGAATTAAGTTATAATTTAGTGCAGATAGTTCTTTAACTGAAATGTCTAAAACTTGTTGTGTGAAAGTATCTTTTATGCTTGTTGAATAATAGAAAGCAATATGTTGTTATTGGGGCAAATTAACCAATGGTAATTTTGTTTGTGTTTGTTACAGGTGATACATAAGTTGTTGTTAAATGTAGTAGAGTAGAGGCAGTGTAAATATGCCAGAGTAGGTAAAATATTAAGAAGGTTTTTAATGCAAAATGTTTTGGAATTGCTTAGTTGAAAGTTAGTATAGTTGTATGATCTTTTATGATTGTTGTTTAGGAAAAGCCACATGGCATTCCAATCAATTTGGTGTGATATTGGTATAATAGTTTCCATAAGGTGTTGAGATGACCATATTGAAATTGTATGAGCATTACAGATATTTTTAATTGTTCGTCGAGTAGGTTGTTCTATATAGTATTATTTATATTGAAGCGCAAATGAAGGATTGTAGATATTGTTGTAGTTAAATGAAAGGACAGGTGCTGACGAGTGTTGTTGTGCTAAGTTATTAGCTATATTGTTGTATATATTATCACTATGTGCTCTTACTTTGTGTAAATGTAGTTGATATGAATATGATTTGATAAAATTAAGAAGGATGTGCCAAATTGGCCAGTAGTTATAAGAAAAGATTTTGTGAGCAGATAGTGGTTTAGATGTAAGTTTAAAATATTTGGAAATAATTGATTGTGAGTCTGTATAAATATGAATAGTACTGTGCCGTGGGCATGTGCTAATAGCAGAGAGTATTGACACTAGCTCAGTTTTGTATGATGATGGCCAAAATTGAATTTGGGCTGTAAAATTTTGGATTGTTTGGTTATTAGCAATTTGTGTCCATCCAATGCCCATAGTGCATTGCTCTGTTGAAATATTTTTAACTGATCCATCAGTATAGAATATAAATTCAGATTGAGTAGAGTTAGTTAAAGCAAGTTGGTAGAGTAGCTTGGAGGCTTGGTTTATAGTAAATATTTCATAAATTGGATTATTATATATTGGAATAGTTGGTGGTGATGGAATATAGCTTGGATTACGAAGAGCAATTGAGTATAAAAGATCAAGGTAATTTGCATGAAGGTTCAGTTTGTTAGAGGATGAAGTATAGTTTTTTCTTCCTAGAAATTTGGTAGATAAAGTAGCAGAAATATTAAAGGTGCAATGATTTTGAATACGAAAGGAATTAAAGTTGCATCCCAAGCAAGGTGTACAGGTAATATCTGGTGCAGGATATAGTTCTGTATGCTGGTGGTCGAAGTTTGGTAACCAGTGTGTAATTGAAATGGTATTTGAGTCTAAGTTAAACCTGCGGGCTTTGCCAATAATAATATTGTTATCAAGATATGTAATTAGCCAAGTATTAGATTTAGTAGTATAATGGCCAGTATTAAAAGCTAGAGAGTTAACTGAAGGTAGTTGTAAGTTTGACTGTATGGTTCGAGTAGTATGATTAGCCAAAATAGTATTTTCCAATATGGAAAACCATTTTGGCTGTTTACCAGTTGGTAAATAATTTACTCTTGGTGAAATGTGTTGCCAAGCTAGGAGTGTAGAATTGTCAGCTGAAGTTAGTTGTTCTATGTACAGAATTCTTTTTTTCCGTAATTGTTGTTTGAATATTGAATAAAGTGAATGTGTATTAAGAATATCTTCTAATGGTTTGTAAGGGTGGTTAATAGTATGTGGTAATGAAAGGTTGGGATTGATGGTAATTGTAAGATTTAGATGTCTTAATAGTTGTATGATTTTAAAAGTTGTAGTATGTTTGTTGGGTCCATCAATTATTGGATTAGGGTGTGCAAGAATATTAATAGTAGACCAAAGATTGTTTTGTAGTTGTTGTAGTCTAATATGTGTGCTTGTACCAAGAAGGTCTTGGTTATTAAGTCTAGTAAGGAAATTAGAAATATGATGCTGAAGTTGAATATCCCAGATATTTTTGATGCCATATATATTATGGTTAAGCATGGTGCTATTAGGTGTTGTTCTAGGGAGTTTGGCTTTGTGTTTTGCAATTGTTAAGTATTTGGACAAAATTTTGTTGCATGTAGTTTGTGAAAGGACTATATTGTGAATGCGATATTCTAAAATAGGTAATAATACAGTATTAATGATATATGCAGCCTGTTTGTCTGTAATTTGTTTAGTTTGTAATATATTGGCCAAGTCAAAAATTTCTTGAAGGATTAATTTAGATTGTATATTATACTTAAGATTTGCTGTGAACCAGCATCCTAGAAATTTAAAAGGCACATTTGGTGGCTGAGCAGAAATAGTAGAGTTCATAAAGGGTAATTGTAGTACATGTTTAGTATTAGATGTGAGTATAGATTTTTGCGGGTTAACTTGTATTTGTGCCATTGTGTAAAAGGATTCAGCTGTTTGTAAAATTTGTTGCAGTTGTTGGAAAGATTGGGCAAGCCATAGGGTATCATCCATGTATGCTAAAACTGATGCTGAAATTTGCATTTTATGTGAGTTGGGTTGTAGTATATGAGATGTCCAGGTAGTTGAAGTTGTATATCCTGGATAGGATGTAGATATTTTGTGAATAAGAGGATCATAATAGATGCGCCAGAAGAGTGGGGTAATTGTTTCTCCTTGATCTATTCCATCTTATACAGGGTAAGGTAGTATAAGTCCAAAGTTTGTTATGACTTGGTTAGAGCGATTAGTGAGAAGATCGGTAAGAATTTGAATAAGCTGAGATGGCATTTGGATTCTATAAAGTGCTTTAGTAAAAAGGTCTAAGTTTACAGAATCATAAGCTTTGCTTATATCCTGTGATAGTATCCATATTTTTCGTTTGTTGCATGTAGCATCCTCAATAAAGTTATTAAGTATATGAATAGGAATATTAGTACTATTGCCAGGTAAAGCAATATAGTTATTAGGATTTAAAATTTTGTGTTTTGTAAATATGCTATTGAGACGATTGGTAAGAATTTTAGTATAAACTTTTTTAATATGTTCAATGAGGCTAATAGGTTGAGTATTGTGTAGGTTGCTATCAAATGTTTGTTTTTTTGAAATTGGAAAAATGCGACCATCTTTCCATTGTTTGGGAATATGTCCAGTAGATAAGCATTTGTTAAAAAGAGTAGTAATAGCTAACAGTGCATTAGGACCAATATGTTTTAGCATTTTATAGCTAATTCCAGATAGTCCACATGCCTTATTGTTAGGTAGTTGATTAATGGTACATGTTATTTCTTCTGATGTTATAGGATCAAGTGCAGTGAAGTACCATTGAGGGTTGACAGATTGTAGTGGTAAATAGTCATTATACCATTGCTAATTGAAAATTTCTTGGTTGTAAGGCCTGTATGAAGTCCATTGCTGAAGGTGTTGTTGTATATGGCTCTTAATTTGTATAGGGTCTGTAATTAGATTATTGTTTGTTTTGATATTATCAAAATGAACAGGATCTGTATGGCGGTTGAGAATACTATTGATTATTTTGGTAGAGTTGGTAAGAAGTCTATCGCATCTGTTAGAGATAGCAGTATTGATGTGTTCTCTTAGAAATTTTGCATTTTCAAGATTGCGAGCATTATATAAAGTTTTTCAGATCTGCTTTGTATCTAAGATCCATTGTGCTAAATATTGTTTGTTAGAGGGTGAGAGATTAATTTGAAAATTGTGTTTTTGGTTAATATATTGAATTTTGTTATGAAGATCAGATGGAATAGGCATGTTATTATGCATAAGGTTTTTAGTTTGATATATGATACTGCCAATTGTTTTAAGATCATTATGTAGCTCTGTTGCCTTAGGTGTAAATGTGTGATAAAAGTTGCAGACTATGAATTTTTTGTTAGGGATGATTTGAACTGCTATCTGAATAATACTAGTTTGGATTTGATGCCATAACTTTCTAGAGAGTTAACAGTATGGGAGGTAGAGGGTATATTATAGGTACTAAGATTGTAATTAATTTGATTTGAAAATTCTTCCCAAGTTTCCTTGGTCATTGCTTTGTAGTTAAAGACTCTGCGTTTGCTTCTAGTTTTGTGTCGAAGTTTGTTAGATAGAGCAAAAGGAAAAACCCATTGAGAAAGCAAAATTAAATGATCACTATTGGTAGATATAATTGAACTATGAGTTGAAAATTTTGTTAGAAAAGAAATTATTAAATCATGAGCCCAGATATAGTCAATTCTGCTAGAGTATCGACTACTTGTCCAAGCGTGTTCCAAGTTATTAGTATGATTAGCAAGGTCATACATATTATTGTTGTGAAGGAAAGAAAAGATTTGAGTTTTGGCTATATTAGATGTTGAGAAAGTAGATGATTCATTAAAGTCTCCTAGGATAATAGGATGAATATTGGATGATAAAGCTTGCTGAATCCATTGAATTGTAGCCTGTTGAGTATTATTTTTGTAAATTTGATTTGTGGATGAGAGGTATATGGAGATAATTCTAAATTTAAAGTCATGTTTAAAATAGAGATCAATAGCAATGGCACCTCCAGGATGGCTTAGTATTTTATAAACATGAGATTTAATAGAGTTGTATAGCATAATTGCAGTGCCCTCTGCAGAGTTGTCTAGGCTAGACCAGTAATAGGTAAAGTGATTTGTGTTAAGAAATTTGTTAGATTTGTTGGATGAGATTTTGGTCTCTGTAATACCAGTAATGTGTAAGTTATGCTGTAAACAGTATTCCTCCCAAAGTTGCTGCTTGGTAATTGTATTGTAACCCTGGACATTGTGGGTTGCAATATTAAGTTGTAGAGTATGGTTGTTGTTTGATATATAGTTGTTAGTAGTTATTGGATAGTTATTGTTTGCTATATGGTTATTAGTAATTACTGATTCCTCTATTATTTCTGATTCTGTACAGAACTTAGAAGGAGCTGGTGTAGATGAAGAGTTGGTGTTTGTAATTAGTGAGCTATTACTAGGTAGTGGAGTAGTAGAAGGTGTAGGGTAAAAGAAGTCATCGGTAAAAGTTGGTAATTGAAAATAGTTATTATAACTGGAGCTCAAGTTGGAACTGGTAGAAGGGTGATTTGATTTAAGTGGAACGTTATCATAAAAACTTAAGTCTTCGAAAGGTACAAAAAAGTGATTAGTTAAGAGGTGTTCATGTAATAAATATATGTGCTTCTTCAAATACATAATCAATTCTGCTTTCTTTAAAAGAGATTCTGATATATTGTTTTTTATAAAACATAGGATATTCTTCTTGTAGATAGATTAAAAAGGAGCCAACAGTTTGTGGTGAAGGTAAAGATTGTAATCTATGGTAGTATAAAAATTTGTTGTAGCATGTTGATGGTTCATAAATCCCGAGTAGATTAGGGTGAAAATTGATATTTGTTCTTTCTATATTATTAGTAGGTAAACTAGAATTATTGTCAGAATCGTCTGGTAACAATTCATATTCATCATATATCTCTTGTTCTTTAGGGTAGATAGAGCGTATTGTTGTGTAAATAATAAAGAATGTGTATAATGCAAGAGTGGTATTTCAGTGTGACATGATAAAATGGTATTTGAAGTACTAGCATTATTATCTGATAGCAATTTGTCATCAGGATAAGTTAGCACTAAATTGTTGGGGTTAGGAAGTAATATCTCAGAGGGAGATGATGATATGGGTTCTGAGATATTTGGTGCAATGTCTTCTACAGCGCTCACTGTATGCCCAGCTTGCACGGCTCCGCAAGATTCAGAAGTCCTCTGGTTAAGCATTAGAGGACCATCATAATCAAAATCTTCCGGATAATATATACATTTATTATAATAAAACAATATGTATATATCATATCAGTAGTGTTCAACACCAGTAAATACAAATTATAATATGCAAAAAATTTTTTGCCATTAGAGTTAGGGTTAGAGATCATGTTATAGGTTGGGTTAGGGTTAATATATACCAAAATTTTGCAAGAAATTTTTTTGTTAAAGCATGAAGATAGGTTTCTTAGACAGAATTTTTCGATATAGACAATTTTTGAAAAAAACACATTTTTTCGAAAAATTCAGGTTATACTAATCTTCATATTATAAATTTCATGAATTTTGATTGACCAAAACACATGTGGTGTTGAACACTAGTGGTGTGCTTTATCAACGTCCTAATAAAATATGTAATATTAATTAAAAATTTATATTTAATTTAAAAATGTAGTATATAAAATATAAATAAAATGTAGCAACTAGGACTAGTAGTCTTAAGTTTAATGAGTCTTTGGATTATTTGGATAACTGAAATAGAGTTGAAAAAGAACTCACTTTGGGTTTTTGGCTCCCTGGTAGAAGTCTACAGAACTATCGAACAAGTAGTTAGTAAATACAGGAAGTACATGGGGTGGAGTCAATAGAAATGGGACAAATTTATTAGATAGATTTGTCTCATTTCTATTGACTTCACTCCACATGTCAAGAACTTGTAGAAATATTAGTGAAATCAAGCTCCTGGTTTTCTATACTATTCTATACTTTGCAAACTTTCACACTCTCTCTACGTTGGTTTTCCAGCCTCCCATATGGTTTTTCGCAAAATTTTTACCAAAAAGTGGGAATTTCGGCGTACCCCCTCCAAAAAATCAATATTGTTTACCTATCCCAAAAATGGAAACTCAAGTTAAAAAAGTCATGAGAGATCATAATACAGCTCTGACATGTTCATGTGTATAGCAATGATTGACTGACTTCTATAGAGGGTTCTTTTAGAAAAATTTTGATTGGCGTATCTTGACCTCTTAGTATAGTTTTTTCCTTATGATTTTCACTTTAAATACAGTACCAAGATCTTGTTTAATACTATATAATTTTTATGAGCGTAGTATAGGCTTCATTTATACTATTATCTAGATTGTTTTTCTTTTTCTTTTTTGTTTTTTTTTTTTGTCATTTTCTTTTTTTTTTTTGTTTTTTTTCCCTTTTATATCTCCCTTTTTTTTAATCGTTTTCTATTTTGTCTATTTTTTACTTTTCACCTTTTTCATGCCCTTTATGAAGAAGAAAAAATTTAAAGAAAGGAAAAAAATGATCCTGATATGGCAAACAATACTAGTATCAGTGATAGTTGGGCATACTTTATACAAAAGTTCGAGCAAGTTCAGGCTTCGACTTGAGACAAAAGGTTGTTATAGCAAATTGCTTTGGGTACTTAGTACTTGGAGAGTTTTTTTTTGATAGAGCTAAATTGTAATCAGTGGCAGCATTGTATTACTTTCTCAAATAATAAAATGAAGCAGGGTCATTAAATATAAAAAATAATAAATAAAATAATATTAAATTTTATATTCAATTGCAAAAATTTTAAAAAAAAATTTGAAATTTTGCGAAATATTGCAAAATATTGCAGATTTAAACGATAATATGCAAAATATACCTACTGCGACCCCTGAAGGGATAATTAAATAGAGGTTTGCATTTTTTATTTGGCCTATTTCGCAATATTTGCAATATATTTCGAAATATTTCGAAATTTATTTTGAAATATTTTGAAAGAAATGCATACCGAAATCTTTCGAAAGATTGTACTTATTTCGAAAGATTTCATGTCGATTGCAATTCTTTCGAAAGATTTCAGTATGCAATATTTTTCGAAAGATTTTGTATATTTATTTTGCTAATATATTTTTATACTTTATGTAGTATTTAAAATTCAAAACAAAAATTACTTGCAACTATGCAAGTAACAAAATTTTTTACTTGCACAATTACAAGTAAAAAATTTTTTGTTTGTTTAGCTACAATTTTGCAAAAATATATACACAGGTCAAAATCCAATATATCAGGTACCTTTTGGATACCATATTACTATAATTGAAAATATATAAAATACTACATATCAGTGACCTATCATACATATATCATATAGTTTGAATATATCGGGTACCCGATGTGTATATTTAATAAAAATAATTTTTAAATCTACATATATTATAATTCTAAATCATTGTTTACAATGCATATATTCTATATATTCAAAAAAAATTATCCTTTATGATATAAAAAATTAATTTTTACTACTTAAAATTTTTTTAATTTGAAATATATTAGGTACTCGATAAATACAGTATTAACTAGCGATAGATAACAGATTGCATCTATAGCGCATATATGCAATAGTGGGAATAAAAGTAAATTTCTGGTTATTCTCATAGTAAGGCCAGAATTTTTATTTCCACCATATTTTATTCCTCCTAGTTTAGTGCGACTCCATTGCACAGCTACTATATACAACAATATATTATTATTATTATTTTTAAATTTATTTAATCATTTAATTTTTATTTTAATTTTTTTTAATTTTTTTTAATTTTTAAATTTTTATATAGCGTTACATTTGTTTTTTTTTATTCCAACTTATCTCTTAATCTGCATTTGCTATCATAACAATAATGGAAATCCTTCTTTTGTTCTTGGTAATTTTTATTAGATATTTTTTTTTTAATTTTTTATTTTCGTTTTTATTTATTTATTTTTTTTTATTTTCGTTTTTATTTTTTTTATTTTTTTTTTTATTTTCATTTTTATTTTTTTTATTTTTTTTTTATTTTTTTTTATTTTCATTTTTATTTTTTTTTATTTTTTTTTATTTTCATTTTTATTTTCGTTTTTATTTTATTTTTATTTTTTTTATTTTCGTTTTTATTTTCGTTTTTATTTTTTAGAATTAATTTAGTTATACCCCATAGGGTACATTAAATTTTTTTGTACCCATTATATTGATTATATGATATTACATACAAAATTAACATTGTTTATATTAGGTTAGGGTTAGGGTGAGAACTATATTGGGGTTAGAGTTTAGGCTATTATATAGTAAAATCGCTCAAAAAACTTTTAATTAATATACAGAAGGTGGTTTAGTATACAGTTTCTTGCGAAATGAGCGATTTTTGTCAAACTGAACAATTGTTTTGAATTTTTCTGATCATGTAATGTTATACATGATCCTGAATTTTGTGGTGATCTATAGGTCACATGATGCAGGTATATGTACCTTTGGGTACATATATATAATCTCTATTTTTTAATTTAGTTTTATTTTTATTTTTATTTTTATTTTTTTTTTATTTTTTTTTTTAATTTATTTTCGTTTTAATTTTTAATTTTTTATTTTTATTTTTATTTTTATTTTTTTTTTATTTTTTTTTTAATTTATTTTCGTTTTAATTTTTAATTTTTTTTTTTTAATTTA
>QKWP01000138.1:166903-247419 GCA_003550325.1 Gigaspora rosea | reverse complement strand
TTTTTTTTTTTAATTTTTAATTTTTTTTATATAACTTAATTATTATTTTTTTTAGCGATTTTTATTTTTTTTATATAATTAATTATTTTTAATTATTTTTAATTATTTTTTTTTTGTATATTTTTTTTATATTTATATTAATTTTTTATTTTTTTTTATTATTAATTATTATTTTTATTTTTTATGATAGATCTAGATTAGATTTTTGCATGATCTTTTTTTTATTTATATCTTTTTTTTATTTATATACGTAATTAATTTTTTAAATTTTTTTATTACTTATTATGTATTATTATTTATTTTTGTTATTTATATTATTTTTAATTTATCCCGTTATACTCGTTAGTACTTCGTTAGCGTTGTCCAACCTTTCTTCGTTGTTGGTGCCGTCCATTTTGGAGCAACAGTTTCGGGTTTCATTTTTTAAGTTGTTAGAAGGTGCTTTGTTGTTGGTATCGACCATTTCGGTATATTATTCATTGCTGGTGGCATTGGTTTTTTTCTTTTTCGTCATATTTTTGTTGACGTGCCCTATTTCTAAATACTACTTTAAGTTTTTCTCTTTTTAGGTTCTTTGGGTGATTCATGATTGCCAGTATTGCCGATTTCAGCGTAGCTTCAAGTGCGTTTCAGAGATTTTGCTTTGGGTTGGCTGATTTGTACACATTTCAGGTTTCTTGCCATATATTTCGTTTTGAGTGCCCCTGGCAGTTTTCTTGGGTGCTCTCTGTTCGAGTTCATAGTGTTCTCTGTTCGAGTTTGTAGTATTCTCTGTTCAAGTTTGTTGGTGCTCTCTGTTCGAGTTCGTGGTGCTCTCTGTTTGAGTTCGTGGTTGCCTCAGGTGTCTTGTCACCGATTTTGATATTGCTTTGGTGCATTTTGGGTGTTTTGTAGATTTTACCTTGGGTACTTTGTTAATTTTCTTGGGCATTTTTGTGTAGCTTTATAGTTGCTTTAGGTATTTTGTCACTGATTTGTTGAATTTTCTTTTTTTTAGTAATCATGGTCATTGGGTGTTTTTGGCTTTGTTAGTGTTGTATTATTGCTAGTGTTTTATTAGTTATTTGCTATAGGATTGTATATTATATTCCAAATTGTAACCAATTTATTAGAGAATTGTTTATAATAAATAAATAAAAAAAATAAAATTTTTATTAAATTGCTTTATATTATTGTTATAGCAAAGTGATAATTCGGTGATTGTAAAAAATATATGAATATTCAAATTTATTCTTTCTTGATATTACTTTATATCAGGTACATATCAGGTACATGATGTATTACAGAATTTATATATGCGATATATATATGGCATATGTACGGTATGTGTAATATGTGTACTATATGTGTCTGACATGTGTTCGATATGCAACATGAGTCAGGTACATATCAGGTATGTGTATAAATATATCTTACACATATCGGTGACATATCATCTACATATACTATACATATCGGGTACCCAATATTATACCGATGTGTACAATTTTGACCTGTGATATGTCATATCTGAAGTTATAATTTATCTGTTTAGTAGCATTTGACTAGAATTAAGCCTCTAAAATTAGATCTTTATTTATATAATTTTAGTCATGTGCTACTTTAAAATAACTAAATTTGTAACTTCAAATAAGAGGCAACTAAAAATACAATATATATATTACATAAAATTAGATCTTTTTTTTTAAATTTTACTTGCATATTTTGCATGAATGTTTTACATATTAAGAAAACTATTGCATATATGCATTTTGTGCAAGCTAATTTTAAACACTGACACCATGTAATAGCTTTTCTAAATTACTAGTAAAGATATAAGGGTATACTATATATTACATGATTTTACCATGGATACATGGGTCAGGATAGCAATCAAGTCTATATATAATATATATAATATATATAGTATATATATATATTATTTAAATATATATATATAATATATATTATTTAATATTAAATAACTTTTTTCTACTAGCCCATTTTGGATGAATTTACTACAAAATGATCATCACAATAAAATAATTCTAACAAGTCCAAAATTATTAAAATCCAATTATAGGGTCACAAGATTGATAAGGGTTTGTATTATTATATAGAAATTTTAATATATAGTGCAAGAAGCCTATACTAGACAATAAAATAGTATTCCTTGCTTTGTTATGCAGGCATATTTGCCTGCAAAAATTTTAAAATTTTAAATTTTTTAAATAAAACCTTAAATATTAATTTTAGCTATATACTTTCTAAGTAAAAATTATAATATTAGTTCTGTTTTATCAACTTTATTATAAAATTTTTTTAAAATTATTAAAAAACTTTGGTGTAATAAAAGTTTAAAGTTTTTGTTTTGGAACTTTTACTATAGAATTTTTTCTTTAGGTTTTCTCAAATTTTATATGTTCCCGTCTATAAAAAAAATTTTCACTTCTAATACAAGTCTTAATTTTTACAAGTAAATCATATAAAGTCAAATAATGAAAGTTGTCATCCTTTATATAAACTACAATATTGTATTAGAAACTATATTTTTAAAACCAATATTTAAAGAATTCACCACAATATTGTAAAATATTTTTTTGGTTAAAAATTTTCTTTAAATTTAATATTTTCAGCTTATAAGCAACATAAACTTTTTGCCTTATAATATAAATTTAAATAATTCAAAAATATAATTCTTGTTATTAAATATTATAATACCAAATTTTATTTAAATATTTTAAATGATTAAAAAAATAGATCAGAGGTATATTTATAGTAAGTTTACAGGCAAATTTGCCTGCGAAGTAGTACAAACTAAGGGATAACTTTAAAATATATTAACTAGCACTTTAAAGATAGTTAAAATTGAAACACATAGTAATTATATATAAAACAATAGTAATATTTAAAACGCATCAACTTTTTATAAAGAAGGTTTTTCAAAAAAAATATTTAGCAGACTTATAAAACTAATATTGCTCTACAAAGTCACTAGTCAGTTTTTTAAAAAACCTCTTGCACAAAAAATTATAGTGATTTAAAAATTGAAACATGTTGAGTATAGGCTTCTTGCACCATATATATATACTATATATAATAATGCCAAACCTCAACTCTTTCCAACGATCCTCTGGACCAAAATTTTTTATAAACGCTGACCTATGAAAATTTTGTAGTTAGTATTTTTGTATATTACAAAAACTCTATCTAGAAGCAGTTGAATACAGGACTTCAGATAGCATGTGAGATGACTAAAATAGAGCTGAAAAAGATTTCTCCTTGTGGGTTTGGTTCTTTGAGTGGAAGACTTCGTTGCTATAGAAAATGTAGTAGGGCTAAAACCCTAGAGTTTTTTGTCAAAAGATGTGGAAGTTTAGACAAAACATACTTTTGGTTATCAATACTATTCTACAAAACGTAAAACTTATACACCAAATTGGAAGTGACGATATTAGAAAATGTGAGTAAAGTGGTGGATATGTGAATACTAATTGTTGGTTGGAGAAAAGGGACGTCCAAAAACCAGGCTGGCTATATAAATGGGAGTATAGTAGGCTTTAGTAGGTTTAGGTTATGGATAAAATAGACCAAGTCTCAGTACTTAGTAGATAGTATAATAATTGTAAGCAACATATTGTAAACAATTAATATACACTCAATAAAGTCTAGAGGCATAATCTCACCTTAATACTAAAAAAAAAAAAAAAAAGTAAAACTTACACTCTATACAAGTTTTGGTACTTTTGATATTTCTTCTTGGTTTTTTCGAAATTTTCACCAAAAAATAGGAAATCCAGCTTACCCCTCAAAAGATCAACAATGTTTACTCCTTTCAATTTGAAAATGCGTCTACCAAATTAGAGCCTGGTCACGAGCAAGTTTCGATGCCTGCGAAATAAACAATGAATGACACGTGAGGATGATCTGAAGAAAAATACTGGAAAAAATTTCTTTTCTTCTAAAAGTTTTTTTTTAGGCACAGATTTTCTTTTTTTTTTTTCTTTTCTTTTGATGTATATATAATACTTTGACAAATGTAGTTTTGTGCAGTATTATATAGTTTTTATCTACTTTTTCTTTTGCCCTTTGTGGCTTTTTATATTTCTTTTGTTAGTTTATATCATTAGTATAAAGTTTTTCTTCATTTCTCTTATCTTTCATTTTTATTATTTTTGTTAGTTTTGGTTTTTTACCTATGTTTTGTAGTTTTTTTCCTCTTTTTTTACTTCCTTTTGTTTCTCATTTTATTTGTTTTTCTTGAATGATGCTAAGTGGGAGGATTTGAAGGAAAATCCTCTGTTGCTCTATAATGTGGGCTGACAAAGTTTATATCTGCTTTATTCATAAGGTGGTGCGACCAGTCGCATGTAGGTGCTTTTAAAGTAACTGCATAATATCAAATTTTAGTTTTAAGTAACATGTATTAACAGCCTATAAATAGTACTCAATACTGGTTTTAATAAAATATTGGCAAGACATGTCAAAGAGTAATAAAAAAATAAATAAAATAATAATAATCCCAAACCTTAGCAATCTTATGACCCTGTGATTGGATTTTAATAATTTTGGGCTTGCTAGAATTGTCTTATTGAGATGAACATTTTGGTAGTAAAATTATCCAAAATGGACCAGTAGATCATGAGTTATCCTTAAACTGTAATCCAGGCAAATTTGCCTAGATTTTTTTTAGAAATATTACATTTTTTTAAATAAAATAAAAATTTATTAAGCATATGGAGTATACTTTATTTATGGAATATTTTCTTTAAAAGATATTTTATAAACTTTATTATGAAAATTTTTTAAAATTATTAATAAACTTTAAAGCAATAAAAGTTTAAAGTTTTTTTTTTTAAAATTTTTACTATAAAATTTTTTTTTAGGTTTTCTTAAATTTTATATGTTCCTGTCTATAAAAAAAATTTTCACTTCTAATACAAGTCCTAATTTTTACAAGTAAATTACAAAAGTTGCATAATAAAAGTTGTAATCCTTTTTATAAACTATATCATTCTATTAAATCAGAAAGCTAGAGCTAATATTGATAGAGTTCGCTAAGAAAAAGTAGATAATGTTTTTGGATAAAAAATTTTTTAAAATTTGTCTATTTTTAGCTTATTAGCAACTTAAACTTTTTTCTTATAATATAAAATTAAATACTACTATAATATAATCCTTATTTTCAAATAGAAATATAATTAAAATAACCAGTGGTGATGATCACCACTAGTTATATAGCAGTATAAAAAGATCTGCTATTTTTTTTATTTCTTTTCTTCTTTTTTTTTTTTTTTTATACTGTAGCATATGATACTAAACTACTACATAGGGGCATCCATAAATAACATTATACAAGAGGAGGTTGGACGAACGGTACTAATTTTTTTTTATTACCATTTTAGTGGTGTGCTTCATTTGTCGTTGGTATTGCCCATTCAGTATTCCTTGCAACGTGCTTTCTTTATCGTTGGTATGTCCATTTTGGTGTTTTCTCTTTGTTTCTGGTATCGTGTTTTCCTTGTAACGCAATTTGTGCTGTCCAGTTTGGTGTTTTTCTTTCGCATCTGGTAGCATCTAATTCGGTGATTCTTGTAACGCATTTTTTATTTGTCATAAATGTCACTATATGTCTTTATTTCGTCGTTTGCATCGTCGAATTTAGTACTTCTTTAGGCATGGGTTAGTGCATTTATCGCATACAGCTAAGTATTTCATTTTTTTGTTTTTAGTTTCATTTTTCATGTTAATGCAGTACTAACTCTTTATTTCAGTTATTGAATCATTCACGTCGTTTGTGTTTTTCTTTTTGCTGCTATTAATTGGAATGCTTTCAGAGTTTTGTTGCATTATATTGGTGCTTTTTTTGTCATTTTGGTATTTTCTTGTGTAATTATAGAGATAAGTTTTCCATTTTTTTTGTTCTGTATTATGTTGGTATACTTTTCTTTCTATAACGAGATTATTCGGTGTAGGTGGCCATCGCGTATCGTTCTTTTGGCATTTCTTTTGAAGTCTTTATTTGTCGTATGCTATTAAGATATTGTTTGTACTAATCATTAGTTGGGACTTAGTTAGGGTTAGGATTAGAGTTTGGATATAGTTGATCGTGCTAGGAATCTAGAAAAATAGAGTGACGCAAAAGTGATAGCTGTAGTAAGTGACTATTGAGTTTCCTTCGCTTACCCTCATAGTTGTTGCTGAGTGTAATTAAAGTGTGATGTATTTGTTTCCTTGAAATTTTTAATAAATATATATTATAGTTCATATTACATAAAAATGATATAAAAAAGTATGCAGTATTCTAATGCAATTAATCGCATAATGTATAATTAGTTTTTAATATTATTTGGTTATACAAAAGGGTAGCAATGGTCACTATTGGTTATAGTTAGTAATATTCTTTCAAATATTATCAAAAAAATTTTAATTAAATATCTTAAGTTTTAAAAAATATAGATCATAAGCATATTTATAGCAATTTTCTAGCCAAATTTGCCTAGATTTGCTTACAGTTTAAGGGGTATATATTTATATAATTTATTATAAATATTAGTTATTATATTAACCAATCAGAATTGAGATTAGAGTAATTACACTATATATAAATAGAGCACTATTAGTAAAAAATATTACGTAATAAATGGTACACCTCTAAACAAGACCTTATCTTAATACCAAAAAAACATTTATTTAGTTAATTGATAATCTGCCTGTTAACTGAAAAATAGACGAAATGTGGCATGCTCTATCTAAATTTTTTCTTACTAAGTTAATGATATATGTCCACTAATTGAAAGTTGTAGAGCTCGTTGAAACACATCTAATGGTGGTTAGTTCATCCAAATCGGCCCAATGGATAGTGAGTTATTGTCAAAAAATAATTGGCTGACTATATAAAAATCTGTAATAGAGATTATACAAGTCACTCTCATTATAGTGAAGTCCTCAGGCTGTAAAATTTCTTCACTATATTGAGAAATTCACTATATCGAGAGTCTTTTATTATAGTAATAATAATTCAGTTCTAAAAAAATTCTTCACTATAGCCAATCTTCACTATATCGAGAGTTCACTATAATGAGAATGACTTGTATATAAAATCACTATAGGTGAAATGTGGTGTGCTTCCATCTAAAACTTTTTTTCTTACTAAGTTAACGATGCATACCCACTAATTGAAAGTTGTAGAGCTCATCAAGATGCATTTAACAGTGATTAGTTCATTCAAATCAGCTTAGTAGATAGCGAGATATCATCAAAAATGATTGGCGGACTATATAAAATCTTTATATAAACAATGTTTACAGAGGACCCTGAAATATATATAGATAGGTCAGGTTAATTATAGGGTTACTAAAAAAGGAAATATATGCAAAAAACTTCAAAAATAAGCAAAAAAATTACTACAAATAAATAAAATCTGTATAAAAAGCCTCAAAAATAAGCAAACTTATACCTGACCTATCTATGTATATTTCAGAGTCCTGTTTATATAGAGATTTTTATAGTCAACCAATCATTTTTCCATGATATCTTGCCATCCAATGGGCCAATTTGGATGATCTAACTACCGTTAGATGCGCCTTGATGAGCTCTACAAGTTTTAATTAGTGGGCATATATTATTAACTTAGTAAAAGCATACCACATTTCACCTATAGGACATATATAATCACCGTCGCTGATTTTTATATAGTGGCCAATCATTTTTGACAATAACTCGCTATCCGCTGGGCTGATTTGAATAATCTAACTACTGTTAGATGCGTCTCAATGAGCTCTACAACTTTCAATTATTGGACATGTATCGTTAACTTAGTAAAAAAATTTAGATAGAGCATACTACTTTTCATCTATTCTCTAGTTGACAGACGGATTATCAATTAATAATATTATAATAATATTAATATTCACTCAAGTAAAAGATATTAAAAAATTTTAATTTAATACCAGAAAAAATAAGACAATACAGAAGATAATTAATTACCTTATAACCCATCAAAATTATAAAAAAAATAGTATTTTCTCAAGAATTTTTTATTATCATTTTTAATTCAATATCTATTTAATATATTTTTTTCCTTTGACAGTTTTGCCGATATTACTTTTTTGGTAATTTATAATGACTATAGTTATCATTTTTATTGCTACCGATTGTAACCTAACTTCCCCCAGCTTGCTTTTTATACTGCCCAAAAGCAATTTGTCGCACTGACTGCCGTAATTGCCAGAAATCTCGTAGCCAATTTGCAGACTGCTTGCACTATAGGTTATATAGTATCTTATAATATTCAGACTTAGGCCTCACATTACGTCTTATGACTTTAGTTATTTCAAATTAGGAATCTAGCACAGCTCTCATTACTATAATCTTGATTGCAGATCACTGCTCATTCTAGGAATTAAGTTTGTTTATTGACGTTCCAGGTCCCTGTATCCCATAGTGTTTCAGTTCTCTAATTTAGTCTAGCTCAGCTGGCTTTCTTACAAATCACCATCACTTGAATTCGAACTTGCAACTTTACGATTTGCAACCTTAGAGCATAACCACTATGCTATCAGACCCAAAGGTCATCTATTTAATATTATATATATACTAATATATACAGTTAACTCTCTCTAATCTGAACTGCTAGAACTGCTTTTTTTTACTATGTAAAAATTTGAAAAGTTCAGTTTTCAAAAAGTTATATATAGCTTATCTGAACTTTATAATAAAATTTACAAATGTTCTAGAAGATTTTGTTCAGTTTAGAGAGAGTTTAATAGTGTTCAGTTTAGAGAGGTTTAGATTAAAAAAAGGCAACTATACATATATACATATACATTAATTTTCTCTTATTTTTCCTCTTATTTTTCTTTTTCTCTTGTTTTTCTTTTTCTTTTATTTTTTTCTTTTTTATTTTTCTTTTTTGTTTTTTTGTTTTCTTTCTTTTCTTATTTTTCTATCTCTTATTTTTCTTTTTTGTTTTCTTTTTCTCTTGTTTTCTTTTTCTCTTATTTTTTTTCTTATTTTTCTATTTCTCTCATATAACGTAAATAAAAAAAAGAAACTTTCTAAAGCTAAAGTAGCAAAATAGCTAAGAAAAAGACAAAAAAAACATAAAAAAAATATAAGATTTATGATAGGCTAATATAGTATTTTATCAAAATTTAATTAATTATAAACTTAATATTTTTAGTGATATAAAGTTGATCTCTGTATCAGTTGCAGCTACAATCACTACTATTTAAGGCAAGAAAAAAGAAAAGTATGGGCTATAAAAACACGAGTACCCTAGCCATGGCAAAAAAAGTTCTGGTCATGTGACAATCTGCAGTAAATTAGCCAATAAGGATTTCCAATTTGGTGTAATATAACACGATCAGGAAAATTCAAAACAACAGTTCGCTCTAAAGAAAATTAGAAGAAATCGCTTATTTCTTGACAAACTTCATAAGAAACAACCTTCTGTGCACTAACAAAAAATGTCAGTGAGGTAATTTTATCTATAGCACTCTCTAAACCTAATCCTGTTCCTAACTCTAACCCTAATCTAAAGAAACTTAAAGATTTTTATCAGTTATCACGTGACCAGAACTTTTTTTGCCATGGCTTGGGTACTCTAAAAACACTGAGCCCAAGTACAAGTATAGTACAAGCACTACTAGTAGTGATAATAAAAGTGAAAAAGATAGAAGATCTAGTACTAGTAGTAGCAGTTTGACGAGAAGTAATAGTGAGAAAAGTTTTAGTATAGTAGTTTGTTTAGTGACAGGCCACTGAGCCAGTATTGAAACTATGTAAAATACCACTATTATAATATATTTCCTTATAATTAGTACCTAGTTTGATTTAATCAAATCAAATTCAAATCAAGGGTTCATTCAATTCAATCAAATTCAAATATGCCTGATATTTAATTCAATTCAACTTTGAGGAACCTTAGTGCCAGTTTGTTTACATTAATAACAAAGGTACTATGGTTGTGAGTTCCAGTTTAGGCAGTGCTGTTCTTTGTTTTCTTTAAATTGGGCTACTAAAGCTATAAATACTTTTCCAAGTTTGATAATAGCCTCTTTAGTTTTTAAAGGGGTTTGAACTAAAAGAACAGTCATCGAAAGAGAAGTTATAAGAACAAATTGTTGTAGTATGCAAATAGTAATTATAAAAGTAGGGTTTAGTTTAAAGGAATTTTTGATTATTTAGCATGTTTATATATAGCAGTTAGAGAGTTTGGTAAAAATAGAGCAACTAAAGTAAAAAGTTTAAGACAAAGTCCATTAATGAATATTTGGGCTTTTGCACTTTCAGAATGTCAATTTTTACCAGCTTCAACACAGTAGAGCAATTCTTTAATAGCATAAAGAACCTACATCCTTACTCAATTCTTGTTTCTTCTGTATAAGTTGGACAACTATTTGTTTTTAAAAACCCGTATCTAAAAGTGAGCTATAAATGATAGTTAAAAACTTAAATCAAGATTAAGATAGTTGTTCTATCAATTAATAGGAGCTAACTAAGCTTGATTAGTTATCTACCAAGTAAAAGCAGCATCCTTAAGTTTAGGTACAATTACCAGAATTCTTCTAGCATACTGTATTTAACACAGGTCAAAATTATACACATCAGTATAATATTGGGTACCTGATATGTAATATATATATATACGATATATACCCAATATGTATAAGATATATTTATACATAAACCCAATATGTGTAGAGTTCATGCAGGATATTGGACACATATCAGACACATATAGTACACATATAGTATATATCATATACCTATCATGTATATATTATATATATATTCTGTAATACATCATGTACCTGATATATATAGTAAATAAGGTAGCTGCGTGATGCTGTCATACAAAACCAGTAACGGAAGAATTAATAGACTGTATTAGAAGTTTTAAGGGTAGAGTACACTATTTGCAAATTATATATAAAACAAATGGTAAATTTTTTTTCTTTTTAAAATTAAAAAATATTATATTAAGTAAACTACTTTAATTTATAAAAAAATTGTAGAATAGGTTTTTCTGATTCTAACGGTAGTAAAATTATTAAAATTGGTTAAATCCTCACAGAGAAATATATGTTTAAAGATCGAGTGTTACAAATTGGTTACAAAAATTCTATAATATAAACCAATCAGAATCATCAATTTTGTATCACCACAGAAAATTTGGGGTCACTACAGAGAACTTTATAATATATAAATATAGGTTTTTTTTAAATAGTACAAGTGTTTAAAGTTTCACTACTATAAAAAGAAAGATTTGATCTATGCGCCACCAATTTTTAATTAAAATTGATTGCAATTTAAAAAATTTTTATATGTGGCATTTTTGTAATACATATATAAATTTTTTTTATACATCAATTTTATATGAAAATGATCAGCATTGGACTCTACCCTTAAAAAATGAAATGTTTAACAGTTTATTAATACTAATTAATAAATTATGTACATCTTAGTTTACATGTGTATAGTACAAAGTTGGCATATGAAAAATTAACCTTGTATAACCTTAAACATGGGCATTATTCTATTTGCAGTAAACTAAAAAAAAAATAAAAAAAATAAAAATAAAAAAATCTACCCATTTGTTCTGAATTTTGAAATCCTTGTAATGCAAAACAAAAAATCAACTTTTACACAGCCTAATAAAAAAACATACCAAAATCAGTAACGAAACGTAACAGTAACTTAAAGGACAACACACATGGCACAAGATACTAATGGTAAAATATTATAAAAAACAAGCCTCTATATTAATACGATTACGAATTAAGTTCGAAAAATATAAATTCGGTACCAATATAAAATAAAAAAAAATCTTAAGTGACTAAATACACAATCGATAATCCAAATGGAATTCTGAGTAAAACAAGTAAAAACAAGCTACAATGTTAACACATAAATCAAGAAAGCACGATGATAAACAATATACACATAAAAAAATCAATACTGTAAATACATACCATAATATTATAGAATCCCTTAAACATCAATCCTTACCGTGATAACTAGTAAATTAAAGGCACAAAACATAAACTTGAAATACTTACTTAAAATAGTCCTTTATAAAGAGTAATCATGTACGAATAGTACATATGTACATACAAAAGCCATATTAAACCTGGATTAATATAAAATGCAATGTCATATGAAAATATAACCAATCAAAGAACCGTATTTGTTCACATCATTTCACTCTTCAGATAACTATACACTGCGTTGCATGCCATTCCTAGTAAATATCAAGTAACTCAATACACAATCGACAATCAAAACGGAATCTCAAGTAAAACAAGTAAATACAAGCTACAATGTTAACACATAAATCAAGAAAGCACAATAATAAACAATGGATACATAAAAAAATTATTACTGTAATCACATACTGGAATCCCTTAAACATCAATCCTTACCGCAATAATTAGTAACTCAAATACAGGAAACGTAAACTTGAAATACTCAGGGACAATTATGCACGAATAGCACATACATACACAAAAAAGTCTATCAAACCAGTTTAATACAAAATGCAGATTTGGAACATCGCATTCCACAATGTCATGTGAAAATATAACCAATCAAAGAACCGTATTTGTTCAATCATTTCACTCTTCAGATAACTATGCACTTCATATTTCATACTCCGCTCCTAGTATAAATATCATATACATATTGGTATAATCAATGCAAAAACGGACGTACTGTATATATTACATTATTTAAATTATTTAATTAGCAATCTGTATAAGAACTATAGTATTATTATATAGTTACTATAGCGCAAATTACTATGTATTTTATATAGTGATGAAATCTTTTTTCTCTAAACATATAAAAATTTTACATAGTTGCGAATTTTAAAATTTAAATATCTTATAATCTACTTGATCAATTTTAATAATTTTATTATATTATATATAAAAACATCTTCTCTACATTTTTACTTAGTAAGTCAAAATATATTGGCAGAATAAAAAATATATTTAGCTATAGAGGAAAAGAAGATTTCATAATATATATAAATTTAATAGTAATTTGCGCATATAGAATTCTATTCTTCTTAGACGAATTGGCAATTAAATTATTTTATTATATATATAACAATAACAATTTGTGCCATTAAATATATACAAAAAAAAATTATTAAGCTTATATGACAAATTATACAATAATTATATTTTAATAGCATCAACTATTAATACTGCTTAATCAAAACTAAACTACTCTAATTATTCAATCTAGATAATCATAATCAACTCTAACTCTAACAACTAAATTCATTAACAATAGTACAAATACATCTATTAACCAGAACAAAAAAATAATTGCCCAAGATAATTCAAAACGTTCTTAATAACCAAGAAAAAAAGATTCATTAAAACAGTTCACAAGTCAGAAATACAAGAAAGCACAAAACCACTCTAACAATTACTTACCGAAAATTACTCTATCCCTAACTGGTAACTAAATAATTTATGCTAACTCTACCTTAGCTCAAAGATTTCAAATACCATCAGACCAATGGCAAAATAATTCTAACACAGATCAATGAAATTGTACTGTGTCAAAATACACAGCAAACAAGAAACACAAATTAACAAGCAACGTGAAGCAAATGGCAAGCAAGCAGCAAAGCAAACAGCAAAAAAGTGGTAAAGCAAACAGGCAACAAAATCCATAGCACTGAAATTATAGCTCCACAGCAATAACACCAAGACGATGACACCCAACTACAACACCAAGCCGATGACACTCAACAATGAATAATGCAAGTAGTGACTCCATAAAACATGACAAGCGACAAAAAAAAGAGATACTATCAGCAAAGAACAAGCACTAAACTGGACAACTCCAATAACGAAAAAGAACAGCCCCAAAGATGAGAACCCAAAAATCAAAAAAAATTAAATAAAATAAACAAAAAGTAAAAAAAAAACAAAAAAAAATATTTAACTTACCGATATTAGTTATATACTGATCTTGTGTAACTGATAATCTAAAATAAACAAAACAATAGATTAAAAAAATAAAAAAATACAATATTGATAAATAAAAAAAATAAAAATAATATAAAAAAAGAAAAAAATAATGTAAAAAAAGAAAAAAATTAAAGTAAAAAAAGAAAAAAAATATAATAAAAAAATATAATAATAATAAAAAAAAAGAAACCTTGTTAATGTAGGATTGTGCATACACTTATCTAAATGGAGTAAGTATGAACTTTTCTTCTTAATAATTTACTGGTTTTAACGATTTAAAAAAATAAAACACAAAAATAAATAAAAAAATGCAAATAAAAAAAAAATAAAAATAAACAATATAAAAAAAATTTTAAAAACATTAATAAGCAAAAAAAATAAATTAAATTAAAAAAATTAAAAAAAAATTAAAAAATGTTAAAAAAACAATTAAAAATTAAAATCAAAAAAAACTAATAAATAATAATAATAAAATTTTAAAAAAGAACTATAAAAAATTAAAACTGATAAAAATAGAAAAATAAATAAAAAGAATCGTTTAAAAAAAAAATAAAATAAAAAAAAAATAAAAAAATAAAAAAATAATAATAATAATAAAAAAAAAAAAATAATAATAATAATAATAATAATAAGGGTTATTTAAGATATGCACATACACCCTATTACAATCTCAAAATTTTACTGTAGTAACACCTGATGCACTTTTAACAAAAATGCTCCTTTCACAATGATACTTTTAAATCCTAAATCTAATTCTAATTTTACTCCTAACAATTCTAACACTAACCCTAACCCTAACCCTAATTATTGTTGTATTTGTTACTATGGGGTGCACAGCTGTCCCTAATTATTGTTTGTACAGTATTTGTTTTTATAAAGTGCACAGCTGTGCACAGTGCACAAAATTAATAAATCCTAATAATAATAATAATAATAATAATAAACGCTTAATAAAAAATGTAAAAAAAATAAATAAAAAAAATTAAAATAAAAAAAAAAGAAATAATAAAAAAATTAAAAAAAATTAAAAAAATTTAAAAAAATCCAATAAAAAAATTAATAAAAAAATTAAAATTAAAAAATAAAAATAAAAAAAAGAACAATAAAAAAAATTAAATAAAAAAATAAAAAAATTTAACAAAAATCAAAAAAAAAATAAAAAATAAAAAGAAATGTAATAAGAGTAATAATGGATGTAGAATAACTAATTTATTTGTTGCTGGAGATGGTATTGACCAGGGAGAGATCATATTGCCTCTTTTATGGCAGATATTCTATGATCCATTGCTTTGTCAGATACAAGAAGCAAAGTTAGGATATACTATGTCATTAAAATAGCCAGAGGATACAAGCCAAAATAAGTTCAAAGAAGAGAAAATTGAAATAGGTATACTCGCTTTTGCAGATAATACAACATTTGTGTCAGATGAACAAGAAAAGATACAAGCAATAGTTAATATAGCTAGCGAATTCTATGATATCAATGATATAGAAATTAATACGAATAAGACAGAATTGGTAGTGTTTAAAGGAGATCGTACAAAGGAAAAGAGGAAGGAAGCGGTGGTAGAAATAGGAAAAAGTAGAGAAAAGCTATATGCAAAAGATCCAAAAAAACGACCAGGTTTCTAGGAGTATGGGTATCAACTAAAAATCAAGAAAGAGCAGATATAGCAAAAGTGAAAAATGAAGTAAAATGAATAGCAGGAATATTAAAGTACAAGAAAGTATCAATAAGTCAGATAATCTATATCAACAATATGGTGATTATTCCATTGTTAGAATATAGATTAATGATATCATGTCTAAGTTTGGCTCAATGTAACAGGATTCATCAACCAGTTTTGCAACTAGTTAAATAGAAGTTAGGGCTACCTTCCACAGCTGCTAATATAATACCGAAGCATCCAGACTTGGTTAATTTTAAAAGTTTGTGGCAAAGATCTGTTGAACATCATATATCTGAGCTAGTAATTAGGATGAATACAAGGTTTCTTTTAGGAGAAACTACTATAATGCAATTAAAGCAAGGACAGTTACAGTTAGGAGAAATAGATCCTATTATAACAAACAAAAACTTGTTACTAAAAGAGAACATAAAAACAAAGAATCTTGGGTTGCAAATACTACAACAGGCAGTAAGATTAGGTTTCGAGTTTGAGAATGACTTGTTACACAAAGTTGGAAAATTAATCTGATGCGTCCAAAGAACTACAAGAATATAACCACGATATTAAGCAGTAAAGGAGTAAGATATGAGCAAGCTAGCGTAAGAAAGTATGGAATTTGGATTACATCACAACTCCTGCTAAGTGATGGTAAAACAATGATGATATAGCAGCAACTAAAAGTAGTAAAGAATATAGATCTCCGTGAAAAAAAAGCTGAATGGTTCAAAATTTTAGAAGAAAAGCTAATTGAAGACTCAGAGTCAAGAAAGGTGTGGAATGAATATAAAATTGATGAGAATAACCCAAATATACTAGTTAGAAATGCAAGTAAACTTGGTACAGACCAGCAGAAAAAAGAGTGGGTAGTTTGGTCTTCGAAAAAAAATAAAGAAACAAGGTTGGGTAAAATTCACAAGAAAGAAAAAGTTTGGGCAGAGGTTGAAGTATCAGATTTGTATAAGGTACCAGATGAAAATGGTAACTACAGGAGCAAACATTTAGAGAGCAGTAGCGAAAGGCTACATATACCATGTAAAGTATTAGGAGATGTGACAAATATTATAGGCAAAGGCAAAGTTAATGCAAATAAGCTAGAATGTTTAGAGGTAGTTAGATGAAAATTAGAAAAAAGAGATATAGTAGAGAATAGAGAAGTAAAGAAAATTAAAAAATATGAGTATTGTGAAATTGCGGTTAAAAGCTGGGAAAATCATTTAATAGAATTAATAGTTAGTGATGAATATTATAAAAATAGATTAGTTAAATACTTAATAGAAAATATAGAATTAGAAAATGTGAGTTTTACTTTTATTCAGATGGCTCACTAGGGGAAGAACAGAGTACTGGCTCCAAGATGATAGGATGTAGTATAGTTCAAGTAGATGAAAAAGGACAGGTAATAAGACAGTTCGCACTAGCAGCAAGACAGTGGTTTTCATCTACGAGAGCAGAGTTGGTTGCTATACTTGTAGCATTACTAGTGGTGCCAAAAGGAAAGGAAGTAAAAATTGTTACGGACAGTAAGGGTGCAATTATGGCAATAGAAAAAGGCCTAAATAAAAAAACGGCAAGAGAGTGGCTAAAGACAAAAAACAGAGGCCTAGTAGCAACTTTAGTAGAAGTAGTTCGAACAAAAGATCTACAGTTGAGACTAGTTAAGACAAAGGGGCACTCTGAAGACAGCCTAAATATACTTGCTGATTACGAAGCCATGAAAGGGTTAGTAAATGCACATGCACTTGTGATGTCGAGTATGAGTATCCCAGGGCACAACTATAAAGTGGGATAGAATGGTATAGCTATTGAAAAACCACTTCGCTCTTTTATAAAAATGTTAACAAATATAATGATTAAGGCAGAATGGACATTTATTCGGGGTTCCAAAGACAAGANTATTCAATCGGTTAACCGGATTTCTTTCGGTTCGGTTCGGTTACCCGATTATAGACTAACCGAGTCAAATCACTAGTTTAAGGATCACACGATTCGTTCGAATACTTGTCAGCTTTTTGAGTTAAGATGTATTAGCAAGCAGCTTTCGGTTCTGGAAAACTTGCAACAAAGGAAGCCTGATATATATAAAGAAGCGAAGTGTATAAGATGCAATAAAGAAAAAGAGACTGTTGAACACCTGGTTAGGTGTGAGGTAGTGCTAAATCACATGAGAGAAATCGAAGAGCTAGCAGCTGAGAAGGCATATCAAGAATTGGAAAAGAAAATTGATGATAACTTCATAGTACCCAAGTTCTTGCAAGAACATTGGAAAGGCGGTATTACAGAAGAACAAGAAAGAAGAGGAAGACTGATCCGAGGACTAGTTACAATAGAAGATTGGTCAAATCTAAGACAGTTTTTTTCGTCAGAGAGAACAGCGAGAAAGTTCTTCGTATACTACTAGAAATATTGAATAGAATTGGTGCATGATAAAGTTTGGAAAGTAAGATACGAAAAGGTAAAGGATTGGGAAAAAGAGCAAGGCCTCTGTTTGAATACAAGTACACGAAATAAAGTGGAAAAAAGCAAAAGCGAAAATGAAGGAAAAAATATACAGTAAGAAGAAAAGAAGGTAAAGACGAGAATACAAAGAAAGCAGAAAATGATTGGGATAGAATTTTTGATATAAGCAAAGAGGTGGTTATATGCTGGATCCTGAATGGACGGCAAGAGGAGTGGTGGAGAGACTGAGAAAGGCAGTTCTGACTGGCTGTAGAAACCATCCAAGGATACATTATGGACTTTATGCAAAAGCCATAATGTGAGGTAAAATTCTACTATAGCAGGTTGCACATAGGTACTTATAGAGCAACCGGGTGAGTCGTCATTTGTAGTATAGGAAAGTAAAACTCTTAATTATGTAAAACATATATTTTTCGAGTATAATTCCTAATAAAAATGATGGCATGACTGCCGGAAAAAAATAAAAAATAAAAAAGAAATGTAATAAAAAAATAAAAATAAAATAAAATAAGAGTACAGTCTGACCTCTCAATAGCCACACCCTATATAGTCATACCTCTATATAAGCACCAATATTGTGCAATGGACTTAAAATATAGTAAAAAACCTTATTATAGTCACAAATCACCTATAATCACTATCACAAAAAAATTTTGATTTTTTTATCAATTTTATTAATAAAAACCCTCGTTATATCACAAATTTTGACTAAATATAGATTATAACATCTGATTGGCCAATATTCATTTTCATGTTTATTTAAAATTATTCTATTAAAAATTCTTAAAGGTTTGACAACAAATAACTTTTGATGCAGTGGCCCGATTTGGATAAAACAACTACCAAGATGTTCATCTCGATGAGACGATTCTAATGAGTCTAAGATCATTAAATTCCAAACACACAATCCTGTGATCATTAAGGATTTGTGTCACTTCACATATTTAAGAATTGATTAAATTTAACACTTAAATAAAAAATCTTTAATGATCTTAGCATTTTGTAGCTAAATTTGGATAATTTTAGACTTTTTAGAATTGTCTCATTGAGTTAAACACTTGTTATTTTATCCAAATTGGGCCACTGGATCAAAAGTTTTTCATTATCAAACATTTTAAATTTTTTAATAGTATTTCAAATATGCGCAAATATATTCTTATTGGCCTTTGGTCATGTGACTATAGCAAGGTATTTTATTTATAGTCACACTTCTATACAATTACCAAAATAGTGCGCGACCAACTTGTGATTATAGAGAGGTCTGACTGTAAATTTATTCATGCCCATGTGATGCACCTTATATGTCACTCTTCCAATCAAATTTCAAGATCAGGTATAATGTTACATTATCAAAAAATTCAAAACAAATGTTTGTTTTGTCAAAAATCATCTATAACTTAAAATTGAGTTTATGAAAATACTTTTAGGATTCTAACAAAAAAAATTTCTTGCAAAATTTCACTATAAAAATCCACTCTCATCTATATACACAACTATACCTCACCCTAACTATATCCAATAAAAAAAAATAAAACAACAGGTTATTTTAATTGTTTTGATTTTACATTACACCTAATTTTATGATCTGCAGCAGATACGACAACATTGCACGTGCGATGTATAAATTATTTCATAAAATAAAATAAAAAAAATAAAAAAAAATTAGAAAAAATAAAAAATAATTAGAAATTTAAAAATAATTTTAAAAAAAAATTAAAAAAATTAAAAAACTATAATAAAAAAATAAAAAAAATCAAAACTAATAAAACTATTTAAACATAATTTAAAAAATACCATAAATAAAAATTAACAAAAATTAATTAAAAAAAATCGTTAAAAAAAAAGGAATAAAAAATAAAAATATGTTTGCTTTATTTATTTATTGTTTCTTGTGCATATATGCAATATAGTGAGAATAAAAATTCCGGGCTTTTGGTTTCCTCTAGCCTTCTTAAACTAAAAATTTAACCTTTTAGTTTAAAATAAAAAAGTATGAGGTGAAATGTCACATCTTCTTTCTGTAGCAGTTTAATGGTTAGCCCTGACTGCAAGTGATAGGCTTGACCTATTGCATAGATCATTAGATGATTAGTTAGAAATTTTAAATATAGTATTTCTTTATATATCATCCTGATATAATTGTAACTTACTATCCTATTTCTGTACTTGACATTAATAAATAAAAAAAAAAAAATTCCGGGCTTAAAATAAGAATAACTGGAAATTTACCTTTATTCCCACTATTGCATATATGCACTATAAATGCAATCCTTATCTTTTTTACTACTGCTTTTAGAAATTTCTATCGCTAGTTAATACTATATTTATTAGGTACTCGATATATAACAAATTAAAAAAAATTAAGTAGTAAAAATTAATTTTTTATATCTTAAAGGATAAATTTTTTGAATATATAGAATATCTGCATTGTAAACAATAATTTAGAATTATAATATATGCAGTTTATAAATTATTTTTATTACATATACACATTGGGTACCCGATATATCCAAACTATACAATATATATATGATAGGTTACCAATATGTACTATTTTATATATTTTTCAATTATAATAATATGGTACCCAATATGTACCCGATATATTGGATTTTGACTTGTGTAATTGGTTTCAAACATTTTTTTACATCTTCTAACTACAAATCAGGTCTTGTTTACTAGCTAAAAATTCAGAATAGTGGACCAAGTTTAATTCACGATACTGCACAAAAATATTAATACAGGAATATTAATTTAGGGACAAAGCAGCTTGTAATTGAAAAATGAGATTTCTAATTTGTTGTACAAAAAGGGCCATAGGGTCAGGTTAGCCATTAGCAATTAGATTAGCAATAAAGATAGAAATTTGTGATTAATGAACTTTAATGTTCTCATTATTATTATTTTTAGGACCAACCAAAAATTATGGTCCATTTCTACTAACTCATTTTCTTTAGTTACTTTTTCAAGATTATTAGGACTATTAAAGAGGTTTTGAGTAAATCTATAGGTTGCTTGATAAGTAGTTAGGAACCTAGTAGGGTTCAGAATAAAAAGCCCGTGATATTTGGAATTTTTGATGGGCATGAACATAGTGTTATACAAATAATGCATAAACCGTAACCAGTATATATAAGTAGTATAATAAATACACTATCAGCAAATAGGTTTCATTTGTATCTCACACGTGTCTTATGCTAGTGGCAAGCCTTCAAAGTCAAGCGGGTCAGGCCTACAAGCTGGCCTGTTGGGCCTGACCCGCTTGACTTTTAAGGGCATCATTTGTGTAACACTATGTTCATGCCCATTAAAAATTCAAAATATCACGGGCTTTTTATTCTGAACCCTAGAACCTAGTTACAAGTATAATGAAATTCTCGATATCGGCATATTGAAAGCTGAAAATAAACTGAAGGAATAATTTATCAGAAATATTTTTAAGTCCAAGTTTAACAAATCTTTAAAATGACGTACAGCATATTAAAAGTTCTAGAGAATAGTAATACCAAGTCCAAAAATTTTGAAACTACAGAAAAAGTCTTCTACTAGAAGAAAACAAACTACGCAAAACTTATCACAATAGTGCTTGATGAGATAGATAATGAGGGGGCATCCAGAAATAACGTTATACAAGAGGGGGGAGGGGTCTGACAAAATATAACGATTTTCCTCTTAAGTAGGAGGGTCAAAAAAATATAATGCAATTTTTTTAGAAAAAATCGTCTAAAAACTGATCCAGTGGTCCAAATTTAATGATTTTGGTACCATTCGATTCGTCTCGGTGAGAGGAGTCGAATGGTACCAATTTGATTTCATTTGGATCACTGGATCAAAAGTTATTGGCCAAATACTATTGGTTATTATGTTTTCTTATAAAATGACTATAAAATTAATAGTTTTTTGTGAATAACTATTGATTCAGTGATCCAAATAAAATGATTTTGGTATCATTGGATTCGTCTCACTGAGACGAATCGAATGGTACCTAAATCATCCAAATCGGATCACTGTGTCTTAATATATTCAAGTTTTTGTAAAATTTTATATATAAACATATGGATTTTGAAAAATTTTTTTATATAGTAGAGGGGGTCAAGCGCTACTATGAGGGGGTACATAACGTTATTTATGGATAACCCCTGAACTATAAAGCATTTCAAAGAATAATGTTAAAGGTTGTAAATTTAGATATTTCAAAAATATTGTTCAAAGCTGTTTATAAACATTCAATTGACAAAATCTGAAGTATGGTATAAAATTCTATACAATCAGTACAAATATTACTATTAGTTAGAAGATATAAGATCCACTAGTTAAAGCTATTGAGATAGTAAATGATAATTATAAATTAATGGCAGAAGAAGTCAAATTAAGAATTCTGAAGAAATTATAGTACTTAGGCATAAAAGAAAAAAATTGAGTATAGAGTGATTGAAAAGAGTAGAATTAATATATATTTAAAACAAGGGGTGACTAATAATATCAATTAATGATCAGTATAAGAAAGTCAAACAATGCAGCAGTTAGATGATTTTAGTTACAGTCTTAAACATATATTTGATATATTAAAATAAATCAAATAATACAATTAATTAATCAATAAACAAACAATAAAAATAAAATAATAGCAGCATAATGTTAACAAGCAGTATTAAGAATTTGATAAAAATAAAGTTTCATCTAAGTTTGCTTCAGCTTTGAAATACTTACTAACTTATATAGGGTCAAGGTTTTTTATTATACAAATGATTAGATCAAAGTTTGAAATCTTTATTAAAGGCAAAATCAAGCCTTTAAATATATGGTTTTGACTATATATATTAATTACAATACTCTACTCTAGGCTATACTCTATTCAACTTATTTTCAGAATTATTCAATTTTTTCAACATCAATCTTTTTATTAATTACGAACATGCCTTTGCTTTATTTAAGAGTTCCATCTGCAAAAAAAAATTTTGAAACATATTGGCAAATTTCTGAAAATATTTGAATGCCTTGAGGCATCCAAGATAGACTAAATACTGTAGTCCAATATTGCTATAAGATATGTACTAAAGACTTCTTATTCAAACATGTTAGTATAAATAGAGGCTAGGATTGTAGTAGTCGATCCATCTTTTGATCAATTATTATATTTATAAAAGACTTTGATCCAATCTTTAGTATAATGTCCCAATATAGTAATAAGAAATAATATATATGTATAACAAAATAGAAATATGTATATAATAACAAATAAAAAATAGTAAAGAATATTTTGTTATTCGATTATTGATTAAAATTGATAATTAGAGTATATAGTTTAAAAGCTCAGAGTAATCAATGTAATTTAATTATAGGGTTCTAAAATTAATATAAAGACTTTTAAATGGGTGGCAATTAATTAATTGACAATTATTTCACTGACATAACATTTCACCAACAATTATTCACTAACACGTTCATTTTACTGACAGTTTATTTCACCGAAGCTCATTTCACCGACAAAGTAATTCTGGTCATTGTCGTTAGAATTAGGTAGAATTAGGGCTAAAGTTAGAGTGCTTTTTGAAAAAAAGCTTGTCGGTGAAATGAACTTTGGTGAAACAAACTGTCGGTAAAATGAACTTGTCAGTGAGTATTTGTCGGTAAATTGTTATGTTGGTGAAGTGATTGTTGGCGAAATAATACGGACCCCTTTTAAACTAGGATAAAAGAAAATTTTTAATTTTTAAGTGTTACAATATATTATAAAAAACTGCTAACAGAAAAAATTTTGTAAAATTAAAATTTAGAATAGTAAGTCTTTATTTGTCTTAGAACACAAGTTTGAGGCAAGCTAATAGTTCATTTAGTCAAATGCAAATTATATTTTTACTATTAAAAATCCTTTGCTAAATTAATTATTAGTTTGTTTCAAATTCTTGTTTTAAAATAATGCTTATAGATATTATTTTATACAAATATAGTACAAATTGTAAATCAACTAATCACGCTATTGCTGTTATTTATAAATTTTTCTATTTTATTAATATTATCAATAGTCTGTTCTTATTATATATTATACATGGTTTAAACTTGTTTAACAAACTAAGGGTTTGTAATTGAATTTTAACTAAAAAAACAACATTTTATAATTGTTTCAAAATGTGTATTATCAAGATAATATTTAGTTTATTTGATAATTATTATTAGAAGCAATAATTCTTTTGGTCTGTCCTAAAAAGAACTAGACAGGCCCAGTTCTTGAACAGTATCATCCTCAATTTTTTATTTTTGTTAATATTATTATTTTAGCATTATGTATTTCTTATTTTGGTATAGTTGTAGTATAGTTGGGTAATTAAAGCTCCAAATAGGAAATCAAAGTACCAAATAGAAGATAAAAGCTCCAAACAAGTAATTGAAGCTCCAATCGAAAGATTAAAGCTCTCATACAAATTAAAATATATATAAGAATTTAATTTCTGTTTATAAAAAGAAAAACAATGAACAGTAGTTAACAATAGTAGATAGCATTTAGTAATATTACCTTATAATCTGTAATTATGTGTTAATTTATTTTTTAATTATTTACTCTTAATTACAATTTGTTTATGATCAAACTAAACTAGCCCAATTTTATCAAGCTCCTCCAACCGATTATAAAATTTGGTGCCAAATGTGTAAACATATGATACTGCTACTAAACTACTATAAAGTTCTTATAATTATTATAGCTAACTTTAACCAACTTATTTTTTTATCTGATCTTGTTAATCAACTTGCACAACTCTTTTAACAATTACAAACTGTATTTACTTCAAGTTAGACTAAATTCTACTAAAAATCTTGAAAAGAACTTTGTTACACTCCTATAGTTTACTCCTTATATCTAAAACAACAATATCCTCAAATTAATCAACATTATAATAAATACTATAAGAAGCCCAAAAAAGAGTATATTTACAAGCTATCTTTAAAAAGCAATAATCCAGTATTAAAGAAAGAACCACCCATCCTCGAATACCTGAATATAAAATAGCTAAATAAAAGATATAATGCACTTTTTAGAACACTTATCTCAGAAAGGACTCCAGACATCTCTTATATAGATTATAACTGAATTTTGGCCAATTTTGACCTAATTTGCTAAAACAAAAAAACTATAATTATTTAAATAGCTTCTAATCCAGTAATTAGAATTGAAAGATTTTTTTTATTAGATGTGCCTTACTAAGAACTTTATTTTAAAAAAGTTCATTCAAATTGGAACACTACATGCTAAGATAATTACCAAAAACTGTTTTTTGCTTTTTAAATTTTAGGGGTTTTGCTAAAATGCATAATGTATGACCTCTGTACTAGATGTCCAGGGTACTTCTTAGAACAACATAATGAGTATCTAGAAATAATAAATAAAATGTTATCTGAGGTTCTCAATATTAAACAAATTTCTAAAGCTTTAGAGTTTTTTTTAAAGGTATTATGATAGAAAATAAAAGAGAGGTAAAAGAAGTAATATATTTATCTTCATCTATTATAATGCCTATCTCTGTAATTAGTCTAGCAAAATCAGTTCAAAAGGAGAACCAATAGTAACTAAAGCTCTCAACCCATATTCTACTTCCTAAATTGAAATGAATAGTCATATAAATATAAAAAAGGATGAAAAAAAAGAATGAATAAAGCCTATTGACTCTTTACCAAAGGTTGATCTAGGAAACAAAAGGCAAAAATAAGAGAAACCTAAAAACAGCAAACAAGAAATCTTAAGAAAAAGGATAAATAGCTGTCAAAATAATGGAGATCAGAAAAGGAAAACAATAAGAATATATCTAAAATAATGGGTAATCTAGAGAATCCATAAAATGATATTTGAAACTTGTTCAACTATGGATGTAACTATTGAAATAGGTTAGAAATAAAATTGAGTTGTGGATATCCCTAATAAATATATATATAATGAGTTGTCTTGTAATAAAGATATGAAGTGCTAATAAAGATAGAACTGATGATGATCTGGTGAGACTTCTATTTATAAAAGATAACTTTGGTGACCATAAAAAAAAACTTATAAAAGTATTCTGCAGTAATCGCATGAATCAAAACATAATGAAAAAAAACTATCTAAGATTGTCTTGAAGTTGTTCCAGTAAATAAACTCATACAACGTTATTGATTCAATAGAGCTCATCCTTCTGATAGATGGATAATGTTATGCTTATTTTTTTATTTTTAGTTATTATTATTATTTTAGCATTATGTATTTCTTATTTTGGCGCATAATTGTGTGATTAAAGCTCAAATGGAAGACCAAAGTGTGATCAAAGCTCCAAATGGGTGATCAAAGCTCCAAATGATTGATTGAAGCTCCAAATGAGTGATTAAAGCTCCCATATGAATTAAAATATATATAAGGGTTTAGTTATGTTTATGAGAAGGAGGATAATGAACAGTAGTTAATGTGACAGATCATAATGAAATCCAGATTAAAATGAAATGATAGTATAAAATCTCGAAAACTAAATTTTTTTGGGGTGCATTTTTTAGGATTAGGGGTTTAGGGTTAGAATTAGTTTTAAAAAAAAATTATAATAAACAAGTATTAATGGGGTTTAGAAGGCTAGCAGGTTAAGTATAGAATGTAGTTTTCATTTTAAATTATGATCTGCGACAGTTAATAATAGTAGATAGTATTTAGTATTATTACCTTATAACTCGTAATTATGTATGTTAGTTTATTGTTTTAAACCATTTATCCTTAACCGTTAATCACATGATCAAATTAAACCAGCCCGATTTCATCAAGCTCTCCCAACCAGATATAACAATGGGCTGAAGGCCGTCGGTCTGGACCCGATCGACTAACAACCCTAGCGATGAAGTTGCCCTTTGCTGGTTTATTGTCACGGGCTAAACGTGATACTTTCCAATGATCATTAAGTTATACTGTGCTACATTTCATGTGACATCCGATCATGCATAATCGACCATGCATTAGTGTTCCGCAAAAGATCCGGGTCCGGTCCGGTCCGTATACCGGACCGAATCCGGATCTTTATTAAGATCCGCCCGGTCCGGTCTGAAAAATAAGCTAGCTTTTCTGTTGGGTCAAAAATGTTCATAACGTAGGTAAAAAAAAAGTGGCATAAAAGACGAGCAGAGTCATCAAAGAGATATGGAGGGCAATATTTTTTTCTGGAGAGGTTTTTTTTAGAGACGGACCGAATCCGGATCCATAACTTGGATCCCGAACTGGACCCGGATCTTTAAAAATACCCGAGGCTATTTAGAAATCATACGATCATATGGCCTACCCCTGTGGCACTACCCCAGTGGCACCGACTGATTTCACTGATCTGCAATCTAGAACATTCTGTCACATGATAGTGTTTACAAACGCACTAAACAAATCTTTGAACTCGTATAATTTAGGGTTAGGGTCTATGCTAGAGTTAATGTTTAGAGCGTGAAAAGTGGTTTCATATGCAAATTTTCGTAATATGAAAAAGCGAACGTTTTGTTTTGATTTTCCTGATTATGCTACGTTACATCAAAACGAGACTCGTTATTGGATAAGACATGTAGATCCTCACGTGATCAGTGAAAAATCTGTCGGTGCTACTGGGGCAGTTATGCACATAATTAGGGTAGCTGCGCGACGCAGTCGCGCTAAAACCAGGAACGTACTAAAGTATGATACTACAGATCGTTTTTGAAAATTAATATATTTTTATTTTAATTATTGCAGTTGATGCTGACTTGAGGCATTATAAAATAAGTATGATCATATGAAATTCTAGTTTGGCAGTAATAATGATTGTTTTTATTAATTCATTTTAAGAAAGTCTCAAAAATGTAGTAATAATCTATGACAAACCATTACGATAATGTAATCATAGAATATTCGCACGCAACAATTAAGTATTAACAAACTGGCCATATATCCCCAATCATGTAGACGATCAAAAATGTTACAGATTTCTAGAATATCATAGTAACTACTATTATAAATTTTGAATGATCTAAAATGTCGTAATGCGCAGGCAACCAATTAAAACATTTAAACGGACGAACTATAAATTTAGATGGCACACTTTCAAATTTTATAATCAATAACGTCATGTTTGCATCATATTGCATAATCGACTTATGACGTTACAGTATTTGTAAAAATGTTGACTTCTTCCAAAAATGAATAAATGAAAACCATTACTTCTACTAAAAAAGGATTCTGCGAAAATCAGCATAGGCCACGCCCAAAAACATTAATTAAACCATCCCTCACACATTTCATGTGATCGTACTGGTATATTGTGAATAGATGAAAATCATTATTCCAACCAAAAAGGATTTTTCAAAAATCAACGTAGTGCATCAAAAAAGTTGAACCCTCTCACATTTCATGTGATCGTACTGGTATTATGAATCATTTTTTAATAAAAGTTGAACCCGATTTTACTTTAAATGGCAAGCCATTGATCGTAATAATGAAGTATTACAAACAGGGATGGCATGTCACGATGTCCAATTGGTTTCAATTTTTTTTGGACATATGTCCATTTTCAATTGGACATATTTCCGAACCAAATTGGACATAGTGACATGCCATCCTAGATTACAAATGACACAGATTATTATTTACTATGGTTGTTAATACATGTTCTACATGCTGCATAAACCACCGCTTCTTGATATATAAATATATACACCTCCTAACTAAATTTCACTTCGCTTTAACCTCCCTCTAAAATTAGAAATTTTATGTTACATAAAACAGGTAATGATCATGAGAAAATGTACACCAATCAGCTTTAAGATTTTGCCTTCGATTTAGATGCCAGTAAAACCATACACTTACGTTCCTGGTATGGCATGATAAAGTCGTATGAGATTCCCGATTCCCATAATATTCAGAAAGTATAAAAAGAAAGTTGTTTCGCTTTTCTTAAACAATCTTCGATTATCTTATAATTAAATCTAATATAAAAGTATAATAAACTCGGACAATATTAATACACAAGTCACGTTTGTACTAAAACGGGTTCAATCACCAAGTCGCGCCTCTGGCGAGCTACCTTCTTATAATCTCTTAAATCGTATAAATAAAAGATTGTCCAATTTCCACCGTAACATTATTTTATTTATTTATGTTCATGGTAATACAAGTGCTACGTGAGTTGTAAACGGTTTAGGGTAAAGATAATTTAAATATTAATCTATCATGATTTAGTGATCCGCTTTAAAAGGATTTCGATATCATTCGATTCATTTCGACGAGACGGCTCGAATGTTATCAAGATTGTTAAATTCGGATCGCCAGATCACGAGAACAAAATTTTAAAAATTTCAAGCCAGATTTGCAGGATAAACGGTTTAAAGATAACAAAGTTTTTGGTATACTCAACGTATTATGTATCATAATGCACCGTTCTTGATATCGTTTCAGGGTTGTGTATGTTCAAAAACAATTACCCAGATGTATAATATTTTTTTATAGAAATTTTAGTGTTGAAAATTGAGTCATTTTAATTTAAACCTTTAAAAGTTTTTGAGTTTCATTTTCTTAAATATATATATATTTTTTTAAAGGTTGGGTCATGATTTAAATTTGGATGCTAATAAAAAGTCTAAGTAAATTTTTAATAAGTTTATGTGTTCGAATTAAGTACAGTATTGCAATTTGGTAACTTATTAACATTTAGTATATTGAAGTTTGCTAACAACTAGTCATTTATTATAATATTTAGGCCGTTTGAAGTTGAAACTTCGTTTAACGTTATCCTCCTCCATCTCCTAGGCTTCCCCCAAAATTAAACAAACAGAAATGAAAGTTTGATCGATATAATAGTCAGCATAGCAGCCGGGATTTTTCGCTTACGTCCGGAATTTTTTGGTACAACTGTTTGTTTAATTTTCATCACTCTCCCCTCTGTAAATACGAAAAAAAAAAAACGTTAAACAAATTCCAACTGCAAACGGCCTTAATACAAGTAGAAATTTCAATTTCAGCATATCCGTGATAGTTATTTCCTTGTAATTATATATTTACAATGTGAAATTTTTGATATGTATAGGTTTATTTATTATTTTACTAGATAAATTATTTGAAAATGAAAAATAAAAACAAAAATTGAAATATCAAAAGTTAATGATTCAAGAAAGAAAGTTGGTATGTCATTCATTTTTTATTCACTTATATCAAAGCAGTGTTCATTTGCAGTCGTTGGATCGTTACCCCACCAAGTCGGAAATTGTACCTAAATATATTAGGTTATATTTGTAAAAAAATTTGATATTATATATGATTTTAGGCGAAATATTAAATGAGTAGCCTACCTGTGCAATTCCAGTAAAACAAATGAATAATACAATTGCCATGATTTGTGTACCAGCGTCAAATGCCGCAGACATTACATAATTATATCTATCATATATAAAAGAATATTCATCATTTTACATTAATAATAATAAAAATAAAAAAAAATAAAAAAAAATAACCTACTTTTTCCACCACCTATAAATGAATAAATAAAAAAACTTTAATTTTTTAATTCATATACTCGTAATAATAAATAGGTCATATACTTACGTATGCTTATAACGAAAAGCATAAAATTGACTTAAAAAGCTAACAAGTAACCCAGTGATTAAGAAATTTGCTTTTGGTCCAGGAAACAATGACATACCATATAATATCACGGGAATATTCACAAGATTAAATTTTGCCTTTGGAAACTTTTGATGAAGTAAATAAAACGGTATCGGTAAAAAGAAACCAATTAGGAAGCCCCAGAGAAGTACATTATAAAGTGATCCAGCCTATTAGAAACCATAAGTAATATTAGATTCATGCGTAATTCATGATTTCAACAATAAATTATAACAATATTATTCGAATTGACAAACCCCAAAAATCTTTGCCGGTCCAATCAATCCCCATATGATAGAAGCAGTGTTGAATGTTTCTGATGAATAGCCAGTCCACTATATAAATTAAATCATTCTCTTAACAAAGCTCAAATAATAGGATCAAATGATATAAGTGATATAATGATATATATATATATATATATATATAATTACTTACTTGGCCAGATGGATCTGTTTCTGTACCATCAAGGTAAGCTCTTTTTGCATCAATTATAACCCTCATTGTCCAAAAGTTTACGATGCAACCAATTATTGTACCCCATACTTGTGATGTAAACATGCTTCTTGGAGGAACTTTCATATAATGACCTTTTAATAGTGAAAATAAAAATTTTATAATATTTAGAATATCAATAATAATAAATTTTTATTTAAAAAGAAGGACATACCCAATTTTAGATCTTGAACAAATAACAAACTTTGAGACAAAGACATATATCCATAAGTTTTAAAATATACGTTTGCGATGGGACGACCAGGGAAAATAAAACCGCACACCAATTCAGTGATAACATTTAGGCCAATTTGCCAATTTGAGATGGCATTAATAATTCCTATTAGTAAACAAGAGCATTAAGATTAAATTTTTAAATAAGAGATTTGAATAAATGAATGTAAATATTATACCTATTGGAAGCACCGTTAATACAGCAAGAACAACGGACAACAATACACCCCACCAAGGTAAATGTGCACCAGATGTTTCACCAAGCATCATTGCGATTATTAACATAACAAAGAAAATACCACCATACCAATAAAATGGTACTTCTGTTATCAAATAAAATTTGATAAAGTAAATATCTTTAATCAGTTTTCCAAAATAATCATTAGAAATGAAATGAGAAATTATTGAAACCTGGATAAATGCTCATCATTTTGCAATGAATGTCTTCTTTATCTTCCTCTTCACGAGTTTTCTTATATCGATTCCAAATTTCCTTACCATGAAATAGTGCAACATGAACAATGGTTGCGGGAAATTGGAGGAAATAATAAAAATAAGCTATGGCAAATGTAGCAGACATAAACACAGGGCTATAATTCTCATATGCAGTAATATCGAGTTCGTCTGATTTGATGACTCTTGTTTGATTATATCTATAAAAAAAATAAAAAGTTATTATTTTGTATAGTTTAATATGTTTAACAATCAAAAAAATGATACCTACCTGTTTCCATCTTTATCGAATGAAGTAACTGCCATGAAAGGAAATTTTAGAGCATCGCTAAATAAAATTAAATAAGTTAATTTATAAAATATTTGACAATTCTACAAGATAAATATTAAGCAATTACTTACAAAACATTATTATAGTACAGCAGCGGACCAATAACCCAAACCGATAAAAATATTCCAAAGAAATTATTTACTTGAGACCACCTAAAGTATAAGGAAATAAAGTAAATATAAAATATAACAAATGTTAAATGGTTTGCACATGAGAATTATATACAAAAGTTACCATGGGGTGTACAATGGGTTAATACTACCAATAGCATTCCAATCAAAAGAAAAATTAAGAATTCCAGCACCTTTAGCAGCATTTCCCAATGTTTTTGCTACATTACTATTTGGAGCCATAAGACATAGTATTGCAGCACTGGATAACCAAGGGAATATATATGTTGGTACAATCTGCCAAACGAAAATTGAAATAAAAGCGAAATAGAAAAATCGAATTCTTTCTTTTGTTTCTGCAGAATTGCCATGTAATGTATTGTACAAGGCAGAGAAGACAAGAGCTTGAGGCCATATCATGTTAATTGGACGAACCAAATCTAATTTTTTTAAGTAATTAACATGAATAAATATTAATTATTTTTAGTGTTATGATAATTATTCATGATAATTAGTTACTGTTAATAATACATACGTTTTCGAAGAAATCCGGCAAGTCCATATCCAATCATTTGCGTGCTAATCAGTAATAAAAATCCAACTATGAAATTAACATTAGTGTTATAGAACAATTCTTGAATTGATATGATATCCTATAAAATGGAATACATAAAAATAAATATTAAAAGACATTGTGTAATAATAATGATAATAATAATAATAAATAATAATAAAGAGATATGAATAATAAATACCACAGCATACGCGGAAACACCACCCGCATTGGCAGCAGCAGCTATACACGCGTGTTCCTTATAGTTAAATGGACCTGCACAATCGAAATAGAATAATTATTCACACACACGATATTTATTAAAGATAGTATTTGTAAAAATTAATAAACCTGGATTTAAACTAAATTCCCAATTTCTGATGCGAAAAGTCTTAGTTGGCAAAATTTTTTCCAACCATTTACCCGTAATATAAGATGCAAGTATCACAAAGAATATAGAATAAGCGAGAACATTTGCACGAAAATAATAGAATACTGATACCGCGGCACCCAATATGGTAAAGAACTATTATATGGAATTCAAAAGGTAAAAAAATAAATTAAAAAACATCAGTTTATTGGGTTGATAGGTGATGTGTAACCTAGTTTTAGTTGTACACTAAAACCATACGGATAAAGGTCGCGTGATTTAATATATGTATTATACACATATCCATCACATATTCATCGCATACCCATAATATAAATAAGACTTACTGTGCTTAACACCCAAAATCGAAAAGTCAAACATGGCAATTTGGGATCATCATTTGTACTAACGGCCTAAAATTTAAAATATATTTTATTATTTTTCTTTACAAACTCGTATGGTTTATTTGTTATAAAAATAAATCCGTTATTGGATGATTAGCATCTAATAACAGTATTTGACTTTGAATTTAATGTGCTTGACAACTTGAGTCTCTTCGGAGCCCAGGTTTGCACATTAAATTCAAAGCCAGATATGCTATTATTGGATGCTAAACATCCAATAACAATTTAATATAAGGAAAAAAGACATTGAAATAACGAATGGATTTGATAGCTTACCGCTGCAACTAAATCAACCGTCGAATCAACATCTGATTCTACTTTGATACTTTTTTCTTCATCGTGGATTGTCTCATTATTAAAATCCTTTTCTTCATCGTTAGTTATCTCATTAGCATCGTTATGAACCAAATTGTTGTCGTTGTCGTCTGTCTTAGTTTCTACCATATCGAATAGCAAACGATAAGTATAATAAGTATAATTTTTTTGACAATAAGATATTTATTGAAGATTAAGTTGTTATCGTCTTAAAAAAGAATCCATGTAGGGATTGAGAGATTATATATATACAATTTTAAGGATAAGATAAATTTGGTAATTGATGTTAGCAGACGCGAAAGAATACAAATACATATAAAATTATTACATTTCTAAATTTTATGGCCTATCCTATTACAGCTTATCATTTTATTATTATGATTAATATTATTTTTTTATTGTTATTTTTTTTTAAAAAAATAGCGATACCAAAATTACATGATTTAACATTTATAGAAAATGTATATAAAAGTTTAATAAAAGAAATTTTAAATGTTTGGCTTATCCTATTATAGCTTATCAATCTACTATATTTTTTTACGATAGCAATAACGAATATTACATGATTTATCATTTATTGAAAAATAGAAATCTTATAGGTAGATTTTTTTAATAACTGTTACACTTAAAATATATACTACAAACACCAAGTGTGTTTAAAAATAGATATATAGATATATATATATGTATATTTAAAATAAAAATACTATGATTTACTTTATTATTTAGGTTCTAGGTGTGAATACTATGATGCATAAAAGTGAAGGAATCGACATATATGCATTCATCTACAAATTTGATACAGGCTTTATTACCAAATTTGGACAAAATATCATCCAAATCTGAACTTGAAAATTAATGTTAACTTCATGCCTTACATATTATATAATATTGACCGTCATGAATTCTTAAATTAAATTAGTCCCTTAATTTGCCTTTATCATGTAACATGATTCTATCAAATGACAATATTAACAGTTAACAAGGTACTACCAAATCTTGAAATCACATCAATATCAGGAACGCAGTCATGCAAATGACGGAATGTAAGGTTTCCTGCCATCTAGAATGGAGAGTTCGCAAAATCTTACATTTAATTGGACTTGTGCTGGTGCAACATGCTATCCTTTTTAAATGTGCTATATGGTTAATTTTATCTATACCTGTATTTTTACGTGTTAATATTAAAGTGCTGTGATGGTGTAACATGCGGTTAACGCTTTTTTTTTCGCAATGAACTGACGTTTCATGTGATAACAATGAGTGACCGATTACAACCTTCTTTAACATCCCTGCCGGATGCTTCAGGTTTAGGTTTATGTATATGAGTATACCGGTTTTCGTATTCATATTACTCTGAGATAACATATACGTCGTACGTGTGTAATATTGTATTGTATTATAGAACGATACATATCGGGTAATACATAATGTTCATTACTTTCATACTATGTACGTACATACTGGTTTAAAATAACAATGCAAATGAAAATATGTTTATTAATTTGTACCATATATGTATAGATATATATAGGATCATCGATTGCTAAATTTATGATCATCCAGTAATTAAACTTATTATTACAAGATTAAATGACTTTATTGCAGATCACAGATATGAGTTCTTGTATTGTCTATTTTTGGTTAGCCTGTTCAACTTTCTAGGTTTTAAGCGCTAGTATTATGTATATTATTGATTAGTGTTGAATTTTCTTTAGATAGCATTATATGGGTAATGATTGTTGGGTCATGGGGCATGTAGTAAGGTTGGCGTATGTGAATAACTGAAGAAGTGGGATGAGTAGGAGGTCGATATGCCTTGGAAGAGGTTGGTACGATCATCACTTTTGCACTCCGGCACTGAATATAATGAGTCTTGATTTTCAATTTGTATGGTAAGGCTTCACGGCTGCAGCGGAAATGTAAGAACCTTAGTTGTGACTTTCAGGTTCTATAGCTGCAATAACAGTGCAAGGGCCTTTGGTTGTCGACATTCAGATTCTGCGGCTGCAATGTCAGCGCAAGGACCATAAAAGTTTCTAACAACATACATGTCTCGATCTTCATCTTTTAGCTATACGACTCTTCGCTATCTTCGAAAATGCTGTCTCCTTCTCTGGTAGCACAATTGATTTGGATCATCACTTGATGGACTCGGACCTGTCCATATAGGTTGCAAATCGTGGGCTTGGCGCATCCACTTATTTGCGCGGGTAATACAAGCTCCTGGAGAGGAAATAGCCAATCGGAGAGTGCAAATTTTGACTATTCCGGATCAGCCCGACGAAGAATTTGAACACGCGTAAAAGAAGAAAAAAGCGAAAATACGTAAAAATTAATGTTTAAATCGATCTTGGTGCACTAATTAACAATGACGGGAATGAAATTTTACTTATATTAAGCATCACTCTAACCCTATAGCCTCTAACGTTAAGTCCTAACCCTAAATTTTATCTCATGCACTTAGTTTATTTACAAAATCGGATTTCCTTTTTTGATTTGTGTTACCCGCGCAAATAAGTAAAATGGGGCTTGGCTGGGCCATTAGGGAGATTATTTTTTATATGTTTTTTTTTTTATCATATAGCAATAATGTAGCAATAATAATATAAACTCTATTTCTGTCATTTGATAATCAATGGAAATTGAATTAAACCTATCGTTATAATCTTTATTCCCCGTTACGCTTTTGTCATGAAAAAGTTTATTTGACACCTGGGATCTTTGCCTTGAAAATCATGTAATGGGACATATGAAAACATATGATTTATTATATCTCATAATGTGATTTTTTAAGGCTAAGATCCCACCTATCTTATCAACCTTTTATCCTCCTCACTTTATCTAATCGGAATACCTGCTGAACTTTGTATGATATGCAGTACAATTATTTAACATATGAAGAATTGATCTACGGCTTGATGGATTGAAACGAAAAATTGTATTATAGATATATAATATATATTACATGATAATCTTATTATAAAAACTAATGAAAAAATCGATGAAAATTTTTTCAATCGATTAGTTGATAGATAATTTTATCCAACTAATCGATTTTATCCAACTAATCGATTAGTTGGCCAATCGATTAATCGACTAATCGACTAATCGATTAGTTGAATAAATAATAATAAACGAAACTTGGCAAAATACACATAAGGTAGCAACTGAAACACTGCCGGGTAATAAAGTACGCCACCGAGCGTCTCCGTAGGGAGTTATAAAAATCAAAAAAAAAAAAAAACACAGCCGGGTTGATATTCTTATATGATCAACGACCAATTGACTAATCGATTAATTAGTCGATTAATCGATTAGTTGTATGTTTGTAGTCGATGTGCATTAGTCGATTTTATCGGCTTAGCCGGGCTTAGTCAGCCCATTTTTCAAAAAATCGGCTTAGTCGATTTTATGTTATTTTGACTATATTAAAAATTACAGTAACCAATCAAATTTAGGCCGATTTGGTATCATAGTTTACATTATCCTTTCCCCAAAAATTCCCAAAAAAAAATTCAACGAACATAAAATACGAAAACAAAGATGATCAACTTTGGTTTTAAATGTCGACTTAGTCAAGTCGATAAATAATGATCGACTGCAAATACTAGTACGTACGTACCAATCATATCTGCGTGCCTTTAATTAACCAATTAGGATGCTCGACTACAACTTAGCCGGCTAAGCCGATTTTTAAATATCGACTTAGTCTAGTCGATAAATTTGGATCGACTACAAACACTAATTAGTTGGTCAATCGATTAATCGATTAGTCGACTAATCGATTATTCGACTAAGTTGGGTCTGCAAAATTCAAATCGATTAGTTGTCAACTTTACAACTAATCGATTAATTCGATTTTCGATTTGTATCACTAATAAAAATGTCTCTAATCATAATAGACAAGCTATAATATGTCTTGTTCGAAAATTTTGCAACTTGCATGAGTTACGTGTTGAATGTGTAGCCAAATCTGATCAAATTGATTTTCTACTCTCGCCAAAAATTATACAATTTTGTAATAATAAGTTGTATTTAATTGAATTATCACATTTTTCATTTAAATTAATACCTATAAATGATCCATTTTGTCGAATAAAGAATATATGTATTTTGTAAATATTATTCACTGCAAATTTATTATAGCAGTACTTCTAAGCTATACTCATAATTCAACGCACCTCGCTATTCTTATAGATTTTAGGTATCTGAAATTAGATATGCTCAATTATATTTTTTTATTTGGAATAAATTAGCATCTTACATTTTTCTATTAGAATTAAAAATATTTTTGAATCCAGTGTATACTAAAATATATCAATTAATTATATGTTTATGTACATTTAGTTTTTTTTTGAACGAATGTCTACTATTGAGACCAGAGGCAAAGCTAGAAAAAGATTACAATAAATGCCATAAGCTATTTGCTCAAAATTATGCTATAACAAAGATTGCAAAGAAGTACAAGTAGATGAAATAGATTTATCATTAACTGCTGCACCACAATTACTTACTAATTTAACTTTTGAAATTGATTTTCACTATGATCATCCTTGTATTGAATCTGCTGGTTTGAAAATTATTCTCAATTATAAAGGTTTTATACCTGTTTCCTCTGAATTTCAAAATAGTAATATTAATAACCCTTTCAAACTTGCGAGTTTTTAAGACCTGCCTTGCTTTTTTGCAAAAAAGTAAATCAACACTAAACTCTCTGGCATATAATATGTTGATTGGCTCTACACCTTTGTGTCTTCCAAGACTTATCCATTCCTGAACAAATTTTAATTTCTCCTGGATACAAGTGTATAAACATTATTCAATTAACAAATAAAAGACATATACATCACAAACTCAAAGGTAAAATTGTCACATTACCACAACATTTAGGTTCAATAGTTAGAGTTTTGCCATTACCTACTTATTGTTTATGTGAATATTTTAAAGTTATATATGGTTGGACAAGGAAATTCTATGGTTTACATCACTTATACTTATCAAAAAATGTAGATCATTCCAAAATTTTTATCAGATATGGTCATGTATCTTGCTTATTATTGGTCAAAAATTCATGCCACCTAAGAAAGTTTCATATTTATTCTAAAATTTGAGAAATTAATTAACTTTAACCTTTAATACTTTACAAAATAACAAATTACAGAAAAAGATAAACTATAAGTCTGAAAGAGCAGCATAAAATTTACTATTTTTATGGTTTTATATTTTTATATTACTTAAATTAAAAAACAAGAGGCTATTTGAATTTATATGAATTTTCTTTGATAACTATAAGTAATGTGAACCATACCAATTATTAACTTAAGAAAGTACTTTAAGTTTGAAAAAGCAAGATTACTACTGCTTTTTGTTGGCTTTTTAAACATAATATATTATTTAAGAACTTCAAATTTGATAAAACAATTTTGGATACATTTTCTGAAGGAGAAATTCCTGATTTTTTTACTTTTAACAACAACTCATATTAATATTAATTCACAAGAATATAAACATTATACTGGTACTAGTTATGTTCAAGATCCATTTGACTATAATGAGTTGTGATGATAATTCAACTAGTAGAACATGAATCTATAACAAACTCTGCAATACTTGAACTGCTTAGAAATACTAATATTGACTCAAAATTAATAGCATTATATTAATCCCAGTTTCACATATATAATGAAATATTTGCATTAATAATAAAAGAAGGAATACTATCTTTATGTATCACTATTAATTCTGCTAATCCATACAGCCTTATAGTAATAATATATGCAGATAGTGAAATTAATATTAATATACTTTTGCCTAAAAATTTTTAAAAAGCCACTAAGTGTGCTGATTCTTTAGCTATTTCTAAATATTTGATATTGTCATTAGATCTATTTTAGATACAGCTATACTACAATTATTGAATATAATAAGAAAGAGGTTAGTTTAGTAAAAAATTATTATAGTATTGTTAAGTATTATAATTGTGGCACACCTTACTATCATATGCTCTTATGGTTTTATAGCTTACAAGACTCCAAATCAAATTTGTAAAAAGCTTAAAGATGATAATAAATATGACCAACACTTATTGCTATATATTAGTAATATAGTTTGAAAAGATATTAATTATTTTACTAATAATATAATTTTAACTGATAGTATATTAGAAGCTAAATATAGAGCACCAAAGTCTATTAAAAAAAATGAATGTACATATTTTTTTTCTATTCCAAATTCTAGCCTATTTAATTTTACTAAAAATTTTTACTTGCAATAGCTAAGCATATATTATTTCAATATTGTAATAAATCTTGCAAAAAATATAATCTGGGTTTAGTTTGTGACTGCAAATTTGATTTTCAAAGTGAATTAGTTAGTCCATCTAGTATAATTTTCCAAAACAAGATATTATTGCTGTTTAGCTCACTAATAAATATATTAATAACCATAAAAGCACTGACATTTATTAGATAATATTTTAGAGTAGAGGGTCAAGCCAAATTTTACTTTATATAAAAAATTTTAGCTAATTAAATTTAATTAGATATATTACCTGGTGTAAAGAGAAAAGTCTCTATAATAAATAAATATTAAATAATAAATGTTAGTACTCTAACTCTTATACCATATTTTTTAAAACTAAGCATTCTTTTTTTACTATAGAGGTGCTTATTTTTGAGTATAATCTCAACTAGTAATTTGAATAATTTGATATTTAGTAGCTTATTTCTATTTATAAGGAGTGCTTATTTTTGGGTATATATGAATTGCAAGAGGTGTTTACTTTTGGGTGTGATTATTTTCAGAAGAATATAGAATTACATTTGCATATTGAAGAAACAATTTATTTCTGCTCAAAAATTAGCTTTAGCTTACTAAGCCCAATATTAATATATTTAGTTTATTTTTAATATATGCTATTATAATAAAAAATTTTTTAAAACAAGCATCTGATAATGTTTCACTCAATATTGTAATTGATTTTATAAGCTAATTACAAAATAGCTTAATAAAATAGCTAGTTAAACAGAACTTACTAGTTTACAAATTTTAGCTTATTTGCTAGAAATTAAAAATTACTATACTTCAAGTAAATTTGCTCATATGTATTCATCTTCATTCAATTGAATACTATTAACTATTAAGTGGGTAAAATATAATCATATTATTATTAAAAATGCACATCAAGATCTAAATAATCAAAATATTATAACAGAGTCTTTTTTAATTTCAATATCTAATAATAATTTAACAGCTACTAATCTTCATGTTAATTACCAGTTTAGTGATCAATTTTTAAGCAATATATGCCTTTATAATTATATCTCTATTGTTAGAAAATATTAAATATACACTATCTTGATATGTTAGCAAAACAGTCCTCAAAAAAAGTAATAAGCATATTGATTATTTTTGTTTAAAGAATATAAAATGAAAATAATCTTGGGTATCCTTAATGTAATACTCATATTTAATTACATCAAAAACAGAGTACTAAACAAATAGTTGTATTAAATAGCAAAAAAATTTCAAAAAAAAAGATTCTCAAAATACAAAGTGATATAGATTATATGGGCTAGATGCTGCAAAAAGGTACCAAATTGACAAAACAAAAGATCTTCAGAGAATCAATTTTTGTATTGTAAATCTTATAATAACTTATAAGAAAATGCAAACTTTAAAAGGCTACACTACAAAATTTTATTAATACAACAACTTATGTGTTTTAAGAAAAAAATGATCCTAATATCATTCTAAATTGATTTATATAAAAAAATTACTTTTAAAAAATTGTCAATTTGGTTTCTTTTTCTAGCATAGTGATGCCACCGAAATTGATTTTTGAAAAATGCCTATTTCATCTTCATTAGAGAAAATTAAAATTTTTTATAAGGAAGAGCAAATAAAATTTATATAAATATGTTCCTTATAATTTCGTCTATTCAAAAAAAGTATCAAATAATTTCGTCTTTCAAGTAAAATAGGTCAAAAACAATTTCGTCTTCAAATTTTAATTTCAGGTTTTAGAACCCGAAATGCTTTCGTCCTTATGTATATTCTAGCACCTAGCCCATATACATTTATACTATTTAAACTGTGGAGTAAAGTTACTAGTCTTTGAGAAATATATTTCTTGGTTAGAAGTATGTTAAGATTTTTTAAATAATTTTTTGTTATTACTGCATTTGCAATATATTATTAATAATATTGAATTAATATATTGACATTTAGAGAAATCTGCTTTAGATAATGAATTATAAAAAATAGCAATAAGCAATTCAATATATGCAAAAATCCAATGTATCAATTGTTGCACATCTGAATATAATACTAATAAAGAATATTTTCATTTGATAAAAATAATAATCAAATATTATTATATAATAATAATAAAAATTTAAATAAATTGATCCAATATTAATTATTAAAACTGGTTTAAAAAATATAAATATAGTGAATACAACTATAAACTATTTATATATAAGAAGTAGATTTTTTCTAACAAATTTAATTTCTTGCTTACTTTTCTCTTATAATAGTATAAAGATAAATATGCTATACAATGAAAAAATATATATCAAAGTAATAATCATAAGAATTAACTTTTTGAAGAATAGCACTTTACTATTGGCTCTCAAAAGATAGTATAGCAAAATATCAATATTAATGAAACAGATAATGATTTACTATCTAATATAATTGAATACCTTAGCATAGTAATCTATTTTTTGTATCAATTGATAATAAGTATATAGATTCTTTAGAAAAATTTGAAAAAAGAACAAAAAAAACCTATTTTTTGTATTAAAGAAACCAACCAATACAATTAGACTATTACAATTATTACTATTTCTTTCTATTGCAAGTGGTACTAGCAAATCAAGAGTAATCCAGACAATATGTGAGTACTTTGTTATATGGTCAATGAGATACTTTGCTTATTCTTGCACTTACAAGAATTGCAGCTACACAAGAATTGCAGCTACAAATATATTTAGAATTACTTTACATTCTGTGTATAGTTTTGGTTTTAAAAACTACAAGAAAATTAATCCAACTAGTGAATATTTACAATATTTACAATAAGTCTAAAGTAAATTTTAATATAATATAATAGATAAAGTTTTGATAATAGGCCAATTGCTTTTGGCACAATTTTATTTTTTTTAAAAAATTGTAAAAGTAACTAATATCTCTACCTCTTCTCTGAATTGAATATTCTTTTTTATAAAGATTTTATATAGTTACTACTAGTTCTTGATATAGTAAAGTCAGATTTTTCTATAGTTACCAAGTTGGTTGCACTCTTGTATAGAAGTGTAACTATAAATAAAATACTTTGGCATAGTTACATGACTATAGACCAATGAGTGTTTAATATATTAAAATACTATTAAAAAATTTAAAATATTTAACAATTAATAACTTTTGATCCAGTAGCACAATTTGAATAAAATAACCACCAAAGTACTTGTTTTAATGAGACAATTCTATTGAATCAACAATTAGCCAAATCTAATTACAAAATCCAAAATTGCTAAAAAATTTTTTACTCAAATGTTTAAATTTAATCAATTCTTAAACATATAAAGTAATACAAATTTTTAAGATTTCAAGAACTTGTGATTAGATTTAATGATTTTGGGCTTATTGAAACAAACATTTTGGTAAATTGTGTAGTTATTTGCTATCAAATCTTTAAGAAGCTTTAATAGATAATTTAAATATAATGAATATGAATATTGGCCAATCAGATTTTTAATCTGTATTTAGTTAAAACATTGGTAACTATAATAAGGGCTTATTATTAATGAAATTGTTAAAAAAATCAAATTTTTATAGTAATAGTAATTATAAGTAATTTGTGACTATAATAAAGTTTTTCTCCTATGTTTTAAGTCTGTAGTACAATATTAGGTGCTTAAATAGAGGAGTGACTTTAGGGAAGTCTTACTGTACTATATGTACCAAATAAAGTTAATACTATTGAAATGGTCTCTAATAATGAACCTCTGGATAATAAATATTGTTTAACAAAGAATACCAAATAAAAACATGTTACCAATTTTTCAATTAATAGTTGTATTATTACAAATGCTATAGATAGAAACTTATAGTTAGGTAGAACTCTGAATATCTCTAATATATATTAATTTTTTTAGCAAAATGATTCAAATTTGATCTAAGGTTCAAATTTAAATTTTAGCAAATTCAAGTTATTTAAAAAAGAATTATAATTGAATATTTTGTCTAAATAATATGATTTTATATATGAATTTTTTATTTTTAGCAATTTACCTACATTTTGCAAGAATTATTGTAACAAGTTAAGTTATGCTATGATAATTAATCTGAATATGGCAAGTTGTTAATAGCTATATAGAGTGACGTGATAATTGATCATAATTGGAAATAAGTAAAAGTAATTATAGTATATAATTAGGCTTTAGGTAACAATAGCACCTTGGTGCTTATTCTGTATATGTATTATGATTATTAATCATGATTGTATATTGATATACAAATAATTATATAATGCAATTGTGTGGAGTTATTGTTAAGTAAATTAGGTAGTAATTCACATAATAACAGATAAATATAGTAATTATTATGTAGTTAGTAAAAATTATTGTAAGTTATAGCAAAACTATAATTAAATAAAACATACTTACTTCTCTTTTCACATTAAATCCAAAAAGAAATTCACTGGTTACAATTATATTCAAAAATAAGCAATCTTATTTTATAGTTTTAAGAGTAGGGTTAGCATAGATCATTTTTCATATGATCTACGTAGTATATTAGAATTTTATATAGTAAATAAAAAATGCTTTTGATAAATTTTTTTAAGATCTTGACCAATTTGTATAAACTTTATATAATAGATAGTTTTAAATAGTTTGTTTATAATAATGAAGTTGCGCAATATGCATTGCTTTAAAAAAATCAACTTTATATATAATTAAATTTTTGTAGAATGCTATAATTTTTGTAGGTTGTACAAAGAATTGACTGGTCAGATCATATAATGTTTACAAATCATATGATATCTTATAAATTGGTTATACAAAGTTGAACTAAAATAGATTTAATATGAAATTGGAAATTTGTACACCCTACCCTTAAAATTTAATTTTTTTTTCTGTTAATAATCCTACTTTATTATTTATTGAATGTGGTATACACATATAGATTTTTTCTATAATCCTTCAATTTACATAATAAAGACCTATTTGGTTACCAAAGTACCTATTCATAATTATTGCACCACTATTTATCTCTCAGAAGGGCTGCCAACTTTCTGGAAGTACTGTTTCCAGTTTATTAATTGGAAATTGTTAACCTATCAAAATTACTAACTTTTTTTTAATCTTCTCTATCTAGTCTTTATAATAAGGAGTATATAAATTTATATCACAAAGAACAACAAGTACTATACAAAAAAAAGGGTATAAAAGAAAAAAAGGGGATCACCTAAATGAAACCCAATAACAAACAACTATAAAATGAGAAAAGATAGGAAAAACAAACAAAAAAATGTAAAATTAATAAAAAATAAACTATGGCTTTTAAAAATTATATAATACTCTTAAATATAACTCTACTCTAAATTTAGTCTGTATTATATTTATCAATATCTTTGGGGTAGAGTTAGCCCTGCAAGAATTTTTTGAAAGAATTTCTAAATGATTAATTGCTCTATACGTGGTAGTATATAATTTTTTATAATTTTTGTCTCCAATTTAGAATTGTAAACAATGAAATATTTTGAAGAAAGTAAGCTGGATTTTTCACTTTTATATCATGAAAAATATTCTCTAAAAAAACTAAGAATATAGTAGTAAATTAAGCACTTCTCTGAAATTTTTAAGAAATATAAAATTAAATATTGCATAATGCATTTTTATATGCTGAACAATCTTAGTTACAAAGCTAAAATTAATTAGTAAAGTTTTGAGGACTATAATAATTTCTATAATTTTATTAATAAAATACTAAAAATGCTATTTTACTCTAATAAAACTTGTTTAGCACATATTATGCTAGCATATTTAATTTTTAAAAATTTAAATGAAAATGTTTAATTTTGGATTTTTTAATCAAAAATCCAAAATTAAGCATTTTTCTAAATTTTTTAAGAAATATAAAAAAAATATACTAGCATAATGTATTTTTATATGCTAATCAAGTTTTCTTAGAGCAAAGAGTTAGAATCAATTAGTAGAATTTGAGGATCATAATATTTTCTATAATTTTATTAATAAAAATACTAAAATGCTAATATATACAAAATTTATTAATTGATTATAATATTTTGCTCTAATAAAACTTGTCCAGCATATAAAAATATAATATGCTAGCATATTTAATTTTAAATTTTTAAAAATTTAAGAGAAAATACTTAATTTTTGATTTTTTATCAAAAATCCAAAATTAAGCATTTTTTAAAAAATATAAAATTAAACATGCTAGTGTTACAGTGAAAATAAGAATATGGTATACTTGGTGAAGGGGATCAATTTGGATTTCTAAAAGAAAAATAAATAAAAAAACATAAACGAATAATAATAATAATAATAATAGAAAAAAAATAAAAATTAAATAGTAATATGGTATGATAACTTATATGTATCTTCTCATAAGGTGGGAGTTTGAAGAGATTGATCATTATATATCACGTGTTAATCAATCAGGTAAGGTATCAACTTATGGGTCCCAGAACAGGAATAAATTATGCATCGCATAAGGATTAGTAGCACGAAATAGTATGCCGAAGTATGATTGAATATGCATGAATAATGTCATAATAAATATGTAAATAATTTAATTCATATTACGTTTCGGAATGATGATCAATTTACTAATAAGATATAACACGCATCATTACTAAAAAAAGCTCAATAATTTTTTTGTCTCAAAGGTAACATGATTGCACGACTAATATATTAAGGTAATACCGTCTTTATTTAACACAACTGAACCTAGATTGTGACCTTAAAAAAGATTCTAAATATAACAACCTTTTGATAACAAGTTTCATTTGTCGTGAAATGGCATTTCAGGTCTAAATGTAAGTTCGATTTCACGATTTAAAATTTTAAATAGACAATTTATACCCAAGTATTATTCAATTTTCATCACTATGATCAAACTTTTTTATACCTTTTTGCAAATGTAAGCTCTAATTTTATACTACTTACCGTTTTTTCCATATTTCAATTATATACTATTTGTTGAAATGTCTTTAAATTAGAATGTAGTGCCATTTGTATTGCCTGTTCCACGAACATTTTATAGTACCGTGATATCCATCCTTGAATCGTTGAGACTTTCAGTATTTTATCCTGTTCTAATTCACCATTGTCTGCAAATTCTTTCAACCTATCATGCATTTCTTTAGCCGTTATTCGATCTTTTGCATGTACGTTTCCCAATAAGTACATTTGTTCAAGCATTTTTTTAATGGTATCTGTCATTCGTTTGCCTGCACCTCGATTACCATATGCTGCATTTTCACGCAACACCCATCCTTTATTCCAAGGAAAGTCAACTGGTTCCAAAATCATGAAAGTATTTTGCTCTATATTCATTCAATACCAGTATTTGCTACTTAATGGAAGAGTTATAACATATTTTCAATTGTCGTACTAACCTTTTTCCATATCATCATCTTTTGTAATATCTAGAAAATTTATTTTTATTTATATATCGTTTATATAATCTTAAATTCAAATAAAAAAATTTATTATTATTACCTATCATCTCAATATCATCTGTCTTCATTGTGTTCGGGTTTTTGTTTTCTGCATAAAAAAATTTTGTATAATGATACCCTGATCGTTATATCAATATCACGGGGTATTTGGTAAAAATACTCTGATCCGTATATATATGAGCGGAAATAAAGTTTCTGCTAATACTTAACTGTCCAGGATATTTTTATTTACTAAGAAAAATATTTTCTCACCTTGGAATTTTGATAAAGCCATTTTCCATTTAGATTTAGACTCTGTATATGTTGATAATTTTGGTTCGGGACAAGAAAGTTCTTCATTACACAAGTTAGTAATCATGACGGGAGAAAAGTGAAGTGAAGCTCCAAAGTGTGGTAATAGACGCGCCACGATGTATCCTGCAAACGGGCCAGCAGTTGGCCATTGCCAGAAATTATACTTAGATATGCCTGCAATAGTTTCTACACGTGGTTTTTTTTCCTTTATTTTTAGTTGTTAAATTTTCCTTTTACTTGCTTTTTGATTTCAATTTGGTTTGATATTCGCCAAATATGTTCCTGCCAGATTTTTTGTAGCAGCTATAATATCAGATCCTTCGACTAAATCACATCTGACACGAACATATCTTTTGATAGCATGTGCTATCTAAGTAATAATAAAAAAAGAGGTATGATTTTTTTTTTTTATAAATAAAAACTTACTGCTGCGTGATGTGAATCGATTGTAGTCTTCGCTTCACCAGGCTCTAAAAACAGCTATCCACGAACCAATAGGCCACTATTGCCATTAGTTCACTATTGTGATAATGCGGTCCATTATCCGAGATCACCTTTATCCACTTTGGTTTCTTATTAATATTGTTGAACACTGCTTCAAAACAAGATGCAGTTAACCAAGCATCTTGTTTCGTATCTGTGGACCAATGGTCTAAGCACTAACGTTTAAACCTACACTACTATTCTCTATACTATCGTCCTCCACACTATCATTCTCTACTCTATCCTCTACAATATCATCATTCTCTACACTATCCTCTACAATATCATCATTCTCTACACTATCAACATCCTCTTTAGTTATTACCAAAATGATATGTAGCGTCCAACCTCTTTTACCAAAAAACTCTTGTTTAGTTTCTCACGCCGTTTTTGGAAGAATCCACATCTTGTAATCTGCGATCATAATTGCACCTTCTGAATCAAGACCTACTAATGATGTTTTATACTGCTCGTTTAGATAATATTTTCAGGCATGGTGTGCAAAAAAGTATTTCAACTTTTCTTGCATTTCTAATAATTGAGAATAATATTTGTCATTACTATTTTTTTTTATAAAATCAAAAAAAAATAGGAAATTCGGAACATTCTTGACAACGCGAATAGTGTGAGCTTAAGCATTTTTCAAACGTGAACGGCAAACAATAATCAATATAATTATCGTAAGATGATTTTCTGTCTAATTCAACTTTCAAATGTCGTTCAAAATTTCTTTTAAGGTGGTGACGTAAGTTTTCAATTCGTGATATTATGGGATCCTATTTATATATAAATATAATAACATAAAGTTTAGTATATGTAGTGATAGGCAAATTGCAAAAAAAAAAGATCTATATAAATCTTGTAGAAAAAATGCAAGTCGAGGTTTGTATTAATAGACTGTTTCGAATTGCCTTATAATCTCCTTATTTTGTAATCAAAAAAATAGTCTAAAATGTCCTTTATGAGCATTTAAAAAGCAGATTCCACAGACGACGGCCACAGAAAAATTGTTCGTAAAGGGTCTAATTGGAAGTTCGTTTAATTTAGCACATGAATGCACATTGACCCATCTCTAGTTATATTGCTGTTATGCAATATATTATTGCTAACTATAGGTACAGGCGAATCGTCCTAATGATGTCCCAATGATGTTATGGCTTAAGCCATAACATCATTGGAACATCATTGGGATGATTCGCTTGCACCTCTATTGTTAACCATTGTGCTAAACAAACAAAATTTATTATTATCACAAATTTTCGAATATACTTACTAAGGTTTTTCTTGTAAATATTTGCCGCACAAGAGCTAGCAAATCTTCGAATAATTCAAATCCATATTCATTGCATATAATGCACAGTTCACCCAAGTCTTCACGATATCGAATGTGACTACAATTAGCTAAACAGGTCATAAAGGAAGTTCGTCGCATTCCATTTGGACATGTTTCATTGAACTTCGTCCATAAAGATTCTTTTTGATCTTGCATATATAAAATAGGGACACCAGTTTTGGCATCAACTTGGTAAGAACTTTGTGCAATATTATTTTTATCTTGAAAAAAAGCTAAAAATTGCATCTCTTTAATTTCAGTCATTTTTTGAATAGATTTTTTTGGACCTTCGACTTGTGGTGCACCAGGCCCATATAGTCAAGAATGTTTACGTGCTAGTTCTATTGCATGCGAACTAATCTAATTATAATATTAGAGGATTTAGAATGGAAATACAAGAATTTGAATTTGGTTTAAAACAAGGAATTTTTTTATTTATTTTCAAATAGGTTCGAATTAAGATTCTTCATACATGAAATTAGATCAAACCTATTTATTTCAAATGGTACAACATTTTGAATTACAAAATTTTAATTGGTTATTTCTAATTTTTTTTAACTCTGAAGCAAAATGTTTTTGGTCGTTTGGCCTATTTTATTAACCCATTTTAATATAATTAATATCCGGTTTAAAAAGAGACAAATCCCCAAAAGTTTCTATTAGCTATTGCCTGTTATTGATTATCAAGAATTACAAAAATGCTATTTTTGACCATCTAACCTATTTTTATTGACCTGTCTTAATAAAATTCATATATATATATTTTTTTGATCGGGTCAATAAAGACGAGTCAGATGGTCAAAATTGTTTGAGTTGAAATGAAAACTATGAACTGTGTTTTTTGTAGTTATCCTAACCCTATTTTTTTTTGAAAGTCAATAAAAATAGTAAATAGAGATGAACAAAGTAATTACTTATTACATAAAAAAGTTATACTACACAACTCGATGGTTTTCTAATAATATATACTTGCAACCAATAACATACGTTATGTAATATGACTTTTTATGTAACAACGTTTTTGCAACTCGAAGTGTTAGTAATTTTGATTTCGCGTTTTTGTTTGTAAACTAACCTGAAGTTTTTTTTTAAGCAGCTTATATTTAAATTGATCTGCTATAATAGACAAAATTCGCGCTTTTCCATTGTGACCACGTTTATTAGACATTAGAGCATTTCAAAAACTACTCCAGAGGATGCCTTCTATACTATCCAAATCCTCTGAATCCTCCAAATCCTCCAAATCCTCTGGATTTTCTGAATCCTCTGAATCAATATTTAAGTATCCAAGTTCATATAATAATTTCAAATTTGCTTTATCAACAGTGGGATCTGTTAACTGGCTCCAAAATTCTTTTTTGGTTTTTGATTTAGGATATGGTGTAATATCAGTACATCCACACGCACGTAACATTGCCATCCAAGCATGAAATTCAGTCTCATTCAGTTTATAAGTAGGTGGATATATCATGGCAAGTGCATAATGGAACTCAATTATTGAATTTTCATGACGAATCCAAGTTAAAAATAGATATTACCAATTTACTAATGTGCTAGTTGCAATTCTTTATTTTTTTATCTGTTGTTCAAATATGGTTTCCATTGTATAAGAATCGTCCCAATCTTGTGAAGTGCAAGTTATACTAGAATTAGAATTTGCTAACTTTGTTTAGATAGTATGTTGAATAATAGGGTGATTAAAGCCATATAGCATTTCACTGTTAAAATTTATTTTAATTCCGGCTTGTAACCATACGTCATTAGCGGATTGACCCTCAAAATGCCATAAGATTTGATCATTCTTATAAAAATCTAGAGTGTATATCTTATTATCTATTTTTTGTAAAGCAAGAGTTTTTGGCTCTTTCTTGTTGGTATTGATGACGTGAATTTTTTTTCTCCAATTTCTGATACTACGACGACATGATTTCCAACATTTAAAAAAATGGGCCTAAACGCTATACCAGTTAACAATTTCTCTACTATTTTTCATCATTAAACCCGATAATCATGGGCCCTGAGTATGCTGTCTTTTTTCTAAAAATCATGAAATAAATGCTATTAATTGCTTGAGACAGTGTCAAACAAACCTTACTTGTTTTGTTACCACTGAGACAAACAAACCCAGGCTGCAATCGATTTTCATTGCTTTGAACTACTTTGAAATAAAATTGATGTTGGTTAAGTATAAAACTAATGTGCATATGAAGTCTGTATGGAACAGAAAGAGAAATATTGTCTTTGCCATTAGATGATTGCGGTGACCACCAATCACGAGCATAAGGACTATAATGTAGCTCTGAACGCATTTCACCTTTTGCAAGCAAGCGAACACCTTTGTGAGGCAGACTATTCATAGTTTATTACGTATATAAGAGTCGGTTCTGGCATTTACAACCATGAATTTGTATTTAATAAAATGCGCGTTGCATTTTCATATTAATGTTGATCATTTTTACCCCATTGGGTGATAGATTTGCAATTAAGAGTTTATAATAGTATGGTTAAATTATAATATAATAACCTGAGTTAAAGGAGTATTTATAAGCAAGCCAAAATAATAAGGATAAAGTCTTCTTTTTATAAAAAACAATCAATCAAATATTAAATAAAAATACTTACCCATTTAATATATGCGGTATTGTTAAAATCTGAAAATCCATAGTGCCTACTATTTGAGTTGGACTATTTAGTGGCAAAAGTTACTAATTTACTCGCAACACAAGAATCTGGGAAGCTTACCATTATCATCTCTGGTTAATTTGAGTAACGTTTCAAGTAGAAACTTGTTAATAACAATACCTTAGAGGCACTTGTACATTACGATCAGCTCAATCTGTACAGCCCAAATAAGGCTCAAACTAGTCTATATTAGTATTGTAAAATATAGTCAGACCTCTCTAAATACATAGCGTCGGGACCATAGTAAAAATTTTCAAAATCATGCATTTAGAGAGGATATGCATTTAGAGGGGTAAAAATCTATAAGTGTTATATTAAGTTGGGCTGAAAAAAAGGTATGCATTTAGGAAAATTTTACTTAGATATGCATTTAGGGAGGTTGCATTTAGGGAGGTCCGACTGTACGTATAATTCATAAAGTGGTATCATAACTCTTGCCAAATAAAAATAATAATAAAATAAATAAATACAATAACCCTCTCACAAATAATTTACTAGGAAAATAGGAACCATTTAAAGTCTGAAGGACCAATATTGGTTTTTTTATATTACACTTGATAAGCCAATAAGCATCAGTTTTCAATTGTTTTAATTGTTTTTATTGTTTTTTATATTACACCTAATCTAGCCAATCAGAATTTAGAATTTGCTAACACACAGACATCGGGTGTACTAGTGCTCTACCTGTAGTGTCCTTTGGACAATAACCAACAGAAGCCAAACTCGGATTTTGCTAAAAAAAAATAAAATAAAATAAAATAAAAAATAATAATAAGAGAAACAATTGTACATTTGACTGTCTGTCACTCTGCCATCTTCCCTCAGGTATTGATGCAGAATAATGTCTAAAGACTAAACAAAGCTGTTCTTTTACGAAAAGAAAGATGATATCGACAGGTTTCTTTTTGATTATAAGAGATACACAAAAATAAAGAGTTGGGATGAAGAAACTCGATGTGGTATGGTAGTAATTATAGTTGGGGGTGAAATTCATTTTCAATTTTTTTAATTTCAACAATAATTTCAACAATAATTTCAACATTTTTAATATGTTTATAAATTAAACTAAAACAATTATTGTATTTGATTTAGCTTAGTTTTAATTAATTTTTGACATAATTTAAATTATTAAAAAATAATTTCACCAATTTCACCATCAAGTAATTTCAACAATTTCAACAAAAACATCTTATTATAAAGAGTAATTTCACCCTCATTTATAGTAGTGATGCACATGCTGGAGGAGACAAAGCCGTGGATATGAGAATTAATAAAGACAAAAACTAGTTGGAAAGATCTATAGAGGCTATTGTAAAAATTATAAATGCAAGAATGACGATCAAATGAAAATCAATTGTTTGAGGAACATTAGGCAAGAGAAAAATAAGACAATATGGAGTTATGCAAGTAGGGTTGAAGCCTATGTTGAGGCATTGAAAAATGGAGTAAGTGGTTATAAAAAATGGAATTAGTTCCTGAATGGTTTACGGGAGCCATACCAAACAAAAGTAGAGGCCTTCTGTCCTACTAATTATACCACTACTAGAGAGTGTATGTTCCAAATTGAAAATTTTCAAAGGGACCAGGACCTCCAAAATGACAAAAAACTGGTAGTAACAGTAGAGGAGAAATCTCAGTCAGGTGATTCAGATATGGACAGCATAGCTACGGCACTTGGAGCTCTGGCAATTAACCAAATGAAGTATGATGGGGTGAACAAAATTGAGAAAATCGAGTCTGATATCAAAGAGTTAACAAAGGCAATAAGAGAGCTTACCAACCACAGTTTGGTGTCATGGTCAAGCCAAAGGAATCTAAACTCAGTGCAGAATTTTAGAACACAAAGAAGGAATTCTGAACCACATCGATGTTATAATTGTCAATGTGAAGGTCACATAACTCATAATTGTTGAAACTGAGCTAATCAAAATCTCCTTGTAGAATGTAGAAATGAACAAAGGAATGTGGGAAATGAAAATGCTCATGTTGTGGGTACAAACATTCAATTTTTTTAAATAACATCGAAGTTATGTGAACCTGGAATTGAATGTTTAAAAATCGGATAGTAAAAAGGAACCCATATTCAACATAAGGAATTGGAACCTTTGTAAAAGAAGATGTATTAATAGTAATGAAGAAACATCAACAAGTGAAAGTGACCAATGGGTAGAAAAACAGGATGAAACTGGACATGATTCTGTAAAGTCATGTATCTTGATTCCCGTAATGTATATACTGCTAACAGAGTTGAGTCAAGAGCTCAATATTCTAAAAAGGATTGCAGAGATAGAAGCTACCTTAACTCTCAGACAATTATTTAAGTGTTCCCAAAAGCACAGTTGGAAGTATTAAGGGCATTAACACAGAAAAAGAAAGAAAATAACATTACAATGTTGGACACCAGTATAAGCATAGTCTGAGCAGTTTAGAAAACAGGTGTTAAACAGAATGGGAATGTATCTATGAGAGTAGTTACTATTAATAGAGAGAAAACAGATGCTCTGATTGACCCCAGATCCCAATTAAATCTAATGCATGAAAGATATGCAAAAAGGAGGGGCTTAGTTTAGAGATCAGTAAGTAGAAAGGGAAGGATGGCTGATAATTGTATTAGTAATTTCTTGGGTATGTACCAAATATGGAAGTCAATGCCGAAGGAGTAAAAGTTGTTCAAGGGTTTTACGTCTTGGGATCGGCTAGTTTGATGTACTACTCGGCATGCCATAGATAGCGGCATCAAAATGTGATCTAAAGTAGAGAAATAACCAATATTGGTGCTCGATTGCTTCTAGCTATAAAGAAGCAACTTTCATAGCAACCACTGTACCTGAAAGCTGGATGAGCCAGAATAATAAAGATGATGAATTGGAAAACGATGAAGAAGATGAGAATGGTGTATTGTTAGTATGTAGTGTTCACGTGAATCAGTCAGAAATGATAAACATGGACGCAGAAAATGACAAAATTTTAGGCAAGGCCAGGAACGATTATTACCTATCAATAGAAGAGATAAAGCCAATTAATGAAGATCAACTCGAAGAATTGAAGTATAAAGAGTGTGTAATCTATTGGAACATTAATTAAGAAAATAAGGCTAGAATTATAAATGTTGGGGTCCAGAGCTAATCATGCATCTTACGAAGGAGAATAGCAAAGTATTAGATATCAACAAAGAAATCCCATATGTTTACAGGGAGTACCTACTTGAACAATTGATGGAAAAGGCTCCAGAGACTTTTGCCTTTGAGCTTTCTGAGATAGGCAGGACTAAGTTAATTGAATATGAAGTGTGAACAGGTACTAAAATAATTTCTGAAGTCCGCATAAGACCTCTTCGCATTAACAATTCTAAACAGGCTTAAATGTTTGAGAGGCACTTCGTGACATAGAGGTGCAAGGGTTACTGGAAAAAGAAAAAGGGCAATATGCATATTATTGTTTCCTGGTTAATAAAAAGGAAGGAGAACTAATCAGCTTCGGGTCATTGGTAACATGCGGCCCCTGAACAAATACATAATAAAGGATGGTTATCTGCAATCAAAGATTAGAGACATTCTTGAATTAGCAGTTTGGCACGACTAGTATTCTTAGGTCGATGCATATAAGGGATATTGGCAAATCCAAATTTGGTAGGAAGATAGAGATAAAGTTGCCATAGCAACCCCAATTGGTTTATTGCGATATACAGTAATGTGTATAGAACTAAAAATGCTAGCGAAATATTTTAGCATTTAATGAATCTGGTGCTTGAAGCAGACGAATACATGGCATTACTGCAGCTTACCAGGATGATGCAGACTTATGAACTGATAAATCAATCAAACATAATATCAATGTATTTGTTAAATTGGTATACAGATTTAAGAAAGTCAGGTTGACATTTGCTGCCAAGAAATGTCATTTACTCTACAAAGAGCTGTTCATGTATAGTTTTGTCGTCAGTAAAGATGGAATAAAAGTTGACCCCAAGCAAACTAAAAGAATTACGGAATGGTGAACTCCAAGTACTTTAACTGAAGCTCAGTCATTTCTAAGAATAATGAACTATTATTGCCGCTTTATTAAAAATTTTAGTAAAGTGGCAAAGCCACTTACAAACCTCACTAAGCAAAATATAGGGTACTAATGGTGTACCAAGCAAGAAAAAGCATTTCAGGCCCTGAAAGGTTCATTGATAGAAGATATCATGCTAAAGGCACCAGATTGAGAAGGAGCAGAAATGGAGATCGACCATATCAAATATTCACAGAAGCTTGTGACGTATCTCTAGGTATAATCTTGGAACAGAGAGATAATGAAGATCGATTGTGACCAGTAACATTTGAGTCACGAAAATTAAGTGAACAAGAAGTTAATTACACAGTAACGAAGAAGGAATGTTTGGGAATTGTCTTTGGATACAATATGAATGAACATTATGTTAGGGAACTACCTTCGATGTGTGGGTCAATCACCAGGCCTTGGAATAGCTATTCAATAAGGCAGTGCTTAAAGGACAGCTTATGTGGTGAGTACTAGCACTTCAAACATTTGATTTTCATGTTCGGTATAAGCCTGAAAAAGTGCATTGTAATGCCAACAGAATTTTCAGGCACTCAAATCCACCAAAACAACTTAGCCCTACAAATGAGGAGTATATTGAAAGTTTGTTGATGTACATAAATAAGAATAATCAAAGGTTAGAGGATTTGAAAATCATAGTACATTACCTAAAAACATTCTTTTGACCGTCTCATGTGACAAAAGGGGACTTGAGGCATTTGAATCCAAAATTAAGCCATTGTTGCCTTCTAAACAAACTATTATTTCATAGAGCTATAAATGGAAGACTACCAAGATGAGTAATCTTTATAGACAAGGAGAAAGTAAAAATAGTAAAGACAAATTACAAAGGAATTGCGGATGAAGGTGGTCATCAAGAATCAATAGTTGTGTTAGAAAAACCTTGATTAATTACGAATAGGTGTTAGGTGATCTATATAAGAATATGAGAAAACACGTAATGACATATTTGATTTGTCAGAAATGTGAATTAAAAATTCCAAAGAAACTGATTCATGTTGCAGCTATGAGCTGGATATTTTATAAATTGTATATTAATTGTATAGGACCAATGCATCGAACTTGTGCTGCATGAGTATATCATTATAGTCGTAGAGGATTTGACCAGTTATATTGAAGCCTGAGCACTGAAAAAGAAAAATGCAAAGAGTATTGCCCAATTCATTTTGGATGATGTAATTATCTAATATGTGTGTTTTGCAGAACTAGTATCTGATAGAGGCACTAAATTTAAAAACAGCCTAATAAATAAGCTCATCGTACAATTGGGGGTGGATCAGAAATTTGTAATAGAAGAGCAGAAAGATCTGTCCAAAAACTTACTAAGGTTTTATATAAATTATACGCTAAAAAGAAAAACAGAACCCTGAAATATACATAGATAGGTTAGGTTAATTATAGGGTTACTAAAAAAAGAAGATCTGCAAAAAACTTCAAAAATAAACAAAAAATTACTATAAATAGAAAAGATCTGTATACAAAATCTCAAAAGTAAGCAAACTCATACCTGAACTATCTATGTATATTTCGGGGTCCTGCAAAACTGTTGACATGAATACTTGCACGAGGCTATATGGCCATAAATATAATGGTTGGAGAAATTAGATATTCTTCCTTTCATCTTGTTTATGGTAGAGATGCATTGACACGAGTAGAATTAACAATTGACATATACGAAATGTTTGTAATGAAAAAGTCTTGGACCACTGAGGAGTTATTAGTGTATCGAGCCCTGCAAATAAAAAATGTGAGCTACGAGTTGGAAAATGTACAGGTAAACTGGGATGAGATAAGGGAGCATTGGAAGCTCCTTCATAATCAACATTGTCCAGATTACAAAGAGAAAATCGATGTGAATGATTTGGTCCTGGTATATGACTTGACCCTGAAGACTTCTTTATCCTAGAAGCTTGACTATCGGTGGATGGGCCGTACGCAGTATTTAAAATTCAATGTTCTCATGGTTCTCAATGAACATTTAAATTTTTTTAAGAATATTGATATTTAGAAAAGGTTCTCTTATTTGATGGTTCAAAGAGAACATTTTTAAAATTTTTATGTTCTAGATTTATTAATAAAAACAATAAATTATATAAAATGTTCATCAATTTGATAATGTAATTTGATCATAACAAATTCTGTATAAATATATATATGTATATACATATGTACATATGTATATACATACTATGTATAGCACATATATTTAAAGTTGCACAATATAAATAACAAATAAATATTAAGAAAATCATTTTTAAAGATTTTTAAAATAAAACATTCATTAATTGTGCAAGAGTATTATTATTGTATAAACTTATATAGATGATTTGTTTCAAATGATATGCTAATACTAAGCAAGCAAAAAGATACAAAGCATTTGTTAGTATGAAATTTTAAATAGTTTAAATAACAAAGTAATTTGATTCTAATTTATTACATTAACCAATAGTAGCATCAGTAAATATTATAGAAAGTCTTGTTTTATTATAAGCAAATATGAAAAGTACTTGAAATTTAACAAAATTATTAGAAATTGAATTGTATAATATATTGTGTTATATTGAAAAAATATAAAGAATTATATACAAACTTTAAAAAATTATTAATAGATAAGTATGAACTTGTAAGTATAGAATATGAACATTTTTTAAAAATTAATATTTAATTTATTTAATATATAATGAACATTAAAAAGTTTTTAAGAACAATAAAAATTTAAATTATGTTCTTTTGAGAACATAACTTTAGATTTGAATTTTAGACACTGGCTGTACATGGTTCGAAAAATTGGAGAACATGGCCAATTTTATCTTGCTAAACTCGATGGTACTGAATTAAGGGACCCATTCATGAGAAATAGAGTCAAAAGATTAAAGAGTGCTTATGAAATAACAAAGAAAACTGAGAAAACGGGTAGAGACCTCAGGGACGAAGGCCATGGGAAATCTAGCTTGTGTCATAGTAAAAATAAGTATATGGTATACTTGGTGAAAAAGATCGATTTGGATTTCTAAAAGATAAATAAATAAAAAAACATAAATGAATAATAATAATAATAGAAAAAAATAAAAAAATAAATAGTAATATGGTATCGATAACTTATATAGAGTGGGAGTTCGAAGAGATCAATCATCACATGTCACATGATGATCAATCAGATAAGGTATCAAATTATGGGCCCCAGAACAGGAAATAAATTATGTATCACATAAGGACCAGTAGCATAAGATATTATACCGAAGTATGATTGAATATGTATAAATAATATCATAATAAATATGTAAATAATTTAGAGTTTATGATAGTATAATTAAATTATAATGTAATAACCCGAGTCAAAGGGGTATTTATAAGCAAGCCAAAATAATAAAGATAGGGGTCATTTTTTATGAAAAACAATTGATCAAATATTAAATAAAAATACTTACCCATTAATACACATGGTATCATTAAAATCTGAAAATCCATAGTGCCTACTATTTGCATTGGACTATTTAGTGGCAAAAGTCACTAATTTACCCACAATACTAGCATAATATATTTTTATATGCTGAACAAGTTCTTAGAGTACAAAATAAGAATTAATTGGTAAAATTTTAAGGATTAATTGATTATAATATTTTGCTCTAAATAAATTGTTATAGTGTAAATAGCTTTAACTCAATATAAAAATAGCTTTACAAAAAATACTACTCCTCTTTTAAAAATTTATAAAATGTAAAACTAATTTACAAGTTTTGTTCTTTATATATTAAAAATAAAATTTGTTGTTTAAATTTCAATTTAAAGCTAAAAGGTAGAGCAATAACCTTTAAAAATTAATAATTTATTAATAAATTGTAAAAATATAAACATATATGTTGTTTTTAATTTAAACCAATCAGAATGCACTAATATGATTACATTATGCATCTTTCAGATAGCCAAAAAATTTTTTTCTCTTTAAAAAAATTTTTTTCTCTTTAAAAAAATTTTTTCTCTAAAAAAAAAAAATGTGCTCTCTTTAAAAAAACTCTATTTAACAAAAAAAATATATAAATAAATGCACTTTCTAAAAAAGTAAGTAAATGCTCTCTTTATAAAAAAATTAATCTTGCTACTCACTCTTTAAAAAAAATAAGCTATCTAATTGGCTTATTTTATATTATATAATTTTAAAAAAAGTGAACAAAATCTTGTAATTTCAGAGTTAAAGCTATTGGCATCATAGCACATAAAAATATATTATACAGTCAACCCCCTTTACAATTACTATTTTGGTCATATATATCCTTTTTTCAAAAAAGTGCTTATAAAAAGGTTGTGCTTTTATAGAGGTATTTTTTACATATTTAATATTAATTGTTTTTAATAAAATGTGATATAGTATTATGATGTGATTGTAGAGGAGGTGATTGTATTAGGGTTGATTATAGTATTATATTTAATTTTATAATTTTTAAAAATTTAAAAGAAAATGCTTAATTTTGGATTTTTTGATCAAAAATTCAAAATTAAGCATCTTTTTTGAAATTTTTAAAAAATAAAAAATTAAATATTCTAGCATAATGTATTTTTGTGTGCTGAGCAAGTTTTCTTAGAGCACAAAGTTAGAATCAATTAGTAAATTTTGAGGATCATAATATTTTTTATGATTTTATTAATAAAAATACTAAAAATGCTATTATATCCAAAGTTTTATTAATTAATCATAATATTTTGCTCTAATAAAACTTGTTTAGCATAGTTTCATCTTTAACATTTAAAAAAAAACTTGTTTAGCACATAAATTATTATACTAGTATCATTACTTTTATATTCTTGAAATTTAAGAGAAAATGCTTAATTTTTAATTTTTTTGATCAAAAAATCCAAAATTAAGTATCTTCATTTAAATTTTCAAAAAATATAAAAGTAAATATACTAGTAGAATATATTTTTATATGCTGAACAAATTTTTTAGAGTGCCTAAATACAGAGATAGTAAATGACTTTAAATAATCCAAATGACTTAAATAACAAATGACCAGTCATTGGTCATTTCATAGCTCAAATAACTAAGAAGATTATTTACTCTAGTTAATTGATTATCTAACAACTTTAGCCAATCATAAATAATTATTGTTCTTTATAAACAAATCATTGCTAAATGCTATCCAATAAATATGATTATAGTGCAAACTCATATGATCATGAAAAAATTTTTTATTTGTTATTTTTTGTATATTATTATATAAGTACAACAATCCAAAATTAAAACTCAGTTAGCCAATCACAACTTTTAAATCATAGCATAATTGCATAATAATATTAATATTGGGTTATATGATGATAAATATTACAAAATTTGTTCTGCCAAAACAAATAATTGGTCAAAATGTGCTACTATACAGCATGTGTCAGCCAATCATTTGCTTTAAAAAAACAATTTTTATGATATTAATTATTGCATGACCAATATTTTATAATTTCATTCAGACCTCTCTAAGTGCATGCCCTTGGGACCACACTTTTATAATGTGTATTTAGAGAATAATAAAAAAAAGTGCATTTATAGGGTCAAGTATATATTTGTGCCAGCACTTAAGTGTGCATTTAGAGAGTGTGTATACTTAGAGAGGGTGCACTTAGAGAGGTCTAACTATATATATTATAAATAGCTCGAAATGACCAATTTTTATTCAATAAATGCATAGCATTTGTGATTTAGCTAAATAACTATAAAGTGACAATTCAACTGAATTATATAAGATATAAAGTAATTAAAAAAAACGCCAAACAAAAGATAATATATTTACTTTTTTTAAAAAAAAGTTTGTAAATAATAATTTACTATATAAATCATTTTTGAATTTACAAATAGCATATTAATTACTAATTGATATGATTGGGAGAATACTAACTATATGTAAAATTACCTAATAACCAAATGACCCTAGTTATTTGGTAATAACTATAGTTATCTGGTTATAAATTATTTTCAAATGACCCAAAATTTGAATAACCTCAAATGACTAGTTATTTTAAAGTTATTTAAGATTATTTAAAAATTGGCAAATAACCAGGTTATTTACTATTCCTGCCTAAATATAAAAGCACTCAGGGTTATAAAATAGTAAATTACCATTAGTAAATTATAGTAATTTACCAGGTAATTTACCAAAGGTGTAGTAAATTTATCTTTATATGCTTAAGGCTAGGTTTGTCTATATAATTTGAATATCTAAAAAAATTTTTTTAGCCACTAAATCACATGATTTTATATTATACTCAAAATTTAACCTGGGTTATGGGGTCATTAGTGCAATAAGTGAAATTGCAATATAGTATTATTGTTAGTATCTTGTCACATATATTACTATTAAATTTTTTCTAAGAATAGTTAAGGTAAATTTATTGGTAATTTACCAAACATTCTAGTAAATTTACCAAAAAAACTTAAAATTACGGTAAATTAACAATACTGAAAGCACTATCTAAATATAATAATTTAATTTTTAGTAAATTACTATATAAACTTAATATAGTCATTAGCAAATTTTATATACAGAGAGACCTCTCTAAATGCACCTTCTATAAGTGCACTCCCTCTTTATATGCACCCTTTAGCACGGTCCCAAGCTTGGGACTTAGACCCTAAATGCACCCTCTATATTCTGCACATGCAAAACTTATACAAGTATGTGTTTGGCACTGAAATATGTAAGTTATTCCTTTAAATACACTTTACGTGATTTTATAATATGAAATATTTGCTAATCATCATACAGAAATTGACGATCTATGTTGCTATATATATCTATATAACTTATATCGATATGTATATTTTTTATCTAAGATGGCACATCAATTTATTTTGAACATATGTCCGATTGAAAATGGACATATGTCCAAAAAAAATTGAAACCAATTGGACATAGTGATGTGCATCCCTGTTCTTTATACTATATTTTATATCGATATATATTTATACTATTAAATAAAAAACAGTTATACAGATATATTATAGCATAATAAATTGATTTTTTAATATAATTCTTTAAATGCACACCCTCTATAAATGCACACTTGGGCTCAGTCCCGAGGGGTGCATTTAGAGAGGTCTCTCTGTATAGATATATATCAATTACTAACTGGGTAAGATATATTAATACTAAACACTTCTGTTGATTTCTATTATCTATTAATATGATAGTAATTGATATATATTCATTATAGTTAATAATTAATATATAACCCATATATTAATAGTGATTAAGGACCCTAAAATATATATAGATAGATCAGATATTAGTTTGCTTATTTTAGTATTTTTTATGCAAATTTTTCTATTTATGGGGATCCGTTAAAGCTAGGCACTATTACGTGACTTATAGCTGATCAAATTGTAAACTATTGATCATCACGGATCAGCCTGACAAGACAAAAACAAAAAAAAAAGCAAAAACACTAAAAATACAAGAAACAAGTATCTAAACCTGTCTTGGAGCATTAATAAAAAATGACAGAAAGGCAATTTTACCTATAAAACATTCCTACCCTAACTTTTAACTAACCCTTATCCTAATTTTAATTAATAATAAAAAGCATATCAAGGTATCTGGCTTTAATGGTCCCTATTTATGATAACTTTTTGCTTATTTTTAAGGTTTTTGCAGATTTTTCTTTTTTTTTTTTTTTTTGTGTTAAGGTGAGGTTTTGCCTCTGTCTTTATTAATAATTTGAGAATAAAACCTCTAGGGGTTTTATGAATTACAAATTATATTTACAAGAATCAAGACTCAGACAATACTACTTAGCTAATCTGCAACCTAAACCTACTAGAGTAGTTAAAACTCACCTAGATTTGAATATGTAAAATAGAGTTTGTAGGGGTACTAAAATTGATCCAGTTATATAACCAAATTTCAATTTTCTGGATTGCAAGTCCAACAGGAGGGCACCTGTTGTCAATATCATTATGTTGCTGATCAGGCATGCCACAGATACAACTATAAGTATAGGGGGTACGGGTATAGGATAATTGAGTACTTGTGAAATGGTATGTAGTATGTTGTAGTTGAATGTTATTAGTTTTTTCCAGTTTGCTAATTTGGTACAATAAGGTTTCCATAATTGATTGTGTATATTTTGTGATATTTTAGATAGTAAAGTAATAGTAAGTTGTATTGCAATTTTGTAAGAAGTGTTAGTTTGAGTAATAGTATTAATAATTGGTATAGGGATGAAACCTTGTAATGTTGAATAAATTGAAGGAGAGATAGAAGTTGGTGGTTGTATAAAAGAGAGACAATAATGATGAATTAAGTTATAATGTAGTGCAGATAGTTCTGTAACTTATATGTCTAACACTTGTTGTGTGAAAGTATCTTTTATTGCTTGTTGAATAATAGAAAGCAATATGTTGTTATTGGGGCAAATTAACCAATTGTTATTTTGTTTTTGTTTGTTACAGGTGATATATAAGTTGTTGTTAAATGTAGTAGGGTAGAGGCAGTGTAAATGTGCCAGAGTAGGTAAAATATTAAGAAGGTTTTTAATGCAAAATGTTTTGGAATTGCTTAGTTGAAGTTAGTATAGTTGTATGATCTTTTATGATTGTTGTTTAGGAAAAGCCACATGGCATTCCAATCAATTTGGTGTGATATTGGTATAATAGTTTCCATATGGTGTTGAGATGACCATATTGAAATTGAATGAGCATTACAGATATTTTTAATTGTACGTCGAGTAGGTTGTTCTATATAGTATTGTTTATATTGAAGTGCAAATGAAGGATTGTAGATATTGTTGTAGTTAAATGAAAGGACAGGTGCTGCTGAGTGTTGTTGTGCTAAGTTATTAGCTATATTGTTGTATATATTATCACTATGTGCTCTTACTTTGTGTAAATGTAGTTGATATGAATATGATTTGATAAGATTAAGAAGGATGTGCCAAATTGGCCAGTAGTTATAAGAAAAGATTTTGTGAGCAGATAGTGGTTTAGATTTAAGTTTAAAATATTTGGAAATAATTGATTGTGAGTCTGTATAAATATGAATAGTACTGTGTCGTCTAATAGCAGAGAGTATTGACACTAGCTTAGTTTTGTATGATGATAGCCAACATTGAATTTGGGCTGTAAAATTTTGGATTGTTTGGTTATTAGCAATTTGTATCCATCCAATGCCCATAGTGCATTGCTCTGTTGAAATATTTTTAACTTATTTATCAGTATAGTATATAAATTCAGATTGAGTAGAGTTAGTTAAAGCAAGTTGGTAGAGTAGCTTGGAGGCTTGGTTTATAGTAAATATTTCATAAATTGGATTATTATATATTGGAATAGTTGGTGGTGATGGAATATAGCTTGGATTACGAAGAGCAATTGAGTATAAAAGTTCAAGGTAATTTGCATGAAGGTTCAGTTTGTTAGAGTATTAAGTATTGTTTTTTTTTCCTAGAAATTTGGTAGATAAAGTAGCAGAAATATTAAAGGTGCAATGATTTTGAATATGAAAGGAATTAAAGTTGCATTCCAAGCAAGGTGTACAGGTAATATCTGGTGCAGAATCTAGTTCTGTATGCTGGTGGTCGAAGTTTGGTAACCAGTGTGTAATTGAAATAGTATTTGAGTCTGAGTTAAACCTGCGGGCTTTGCCAATAAAAATATTGTTATCAAGATATGTAATTAGACAAGTATTAGATTTAGTAGTATAATGGCCAGTATTAAAAGCTAGAGAGTTAACTGAAGGTAGTTGTAAGTTTGACTATATAGTTCGAGTAGTATGATTAGCCAAAATAGTATTTTCCAATATGGAAAACCATTTTGGCTGTTAACTAGTTGGTAAATAATTTACTCTTGGTGAGATGTGTTGCCAAGCTAGGAGTGTAGAATTGTCAGCTGAAGTTAGTTGTTCTATGTACAGAATTTTTTTTTTCCGTAATTGTTGTTTGAATATTGAATAAAGTGCAGATTTTTCTATTTTTGGTATTTTATAATTAATCTAACCTATCTATGTATATTTTAGGGTTCTATAATAGTAATTATAATCAATATATATCTATGATAGTTAATAATCGATATATAATCAATATAAAAACAATTAATATCTTGATAATAAAAAATGAAAAATTATTCATGCTGATCTGTCGCCATGGCAACCCTATATGATTAGCCAATCATTTTAATGATTGGCAATTATATATATACAATGATTATTTTTTTTTCTTTTATTTATTTATTTATTTTTTTTGTTTATTTGTTCGTTTGTTTTTTTTTCGATTTAAATTTTTTTTCTCTTTTTTCTTTTAGGTAGATTCATTTTGGAGCTGTTGTTTTGAAGCCTTGGAACTATCACTGGAGTTGTCATTGAAGTCATATTGGAGCCTTGAAGCCGTCAACAGAGTCATATTAGAGTCTTGGAACCATCATTAGAATCGCAGTTGGTGCCTTGGAATCGTCGTTAGAGTCGTTAAACTGCCGTGTTTGGGTTTGGATTCCTCGTTACTATGTAGGTCTTTTTCTTTTTGGTTTTTTCTTTTTGGTGAGTTCCTCCAGTACGTTTAGTAAGTTTTTTTTTGGTTTTTGGTGTAGATTTTTCTAGCAAGATTTTTGTCGTCATCATTTTTTCAGTGAGTACTTTCAGTTAGTTCGTAGATTGTTCGTAGTAAGTTGATAGGTTTAGCGAGTTCTCGTTGTTGTTGTTGGATTTTCTAGTAAGTTCTTAGTTGGTTCTTTTGGTGGGCTTTCAGTTTTTTTGTATCATGTCGTTTTCGTCTTTGTTTCTTTGTTCTACTATAAAAAAAGTTAATAAACTCGTCAGTTTCTTGTTTCTAATAAAAAAAATAAGTTAATAAACACGTCGTTTCTTGGATCTAATAAAAAAAAATTAATAAACTCATTGTTTTCGTTTTGGTTTCTTTGTTCCGTAATTGCGTTCTGTGAAGCTGTAGTACCGCAGTCCTGTAATGCCATAAATCTATATTTTTTCGTGCAATTGTCTCACCCGGATACTTATTTAAGTTCGCAAAACTTTATTTAAGTTTACGAAACTTATTTAAGTTTGCAAAACTTAAAATTTTAAAGTTAGAGCGTTAGGGTTAGAGTATTAGGGTTAGGGCGTTAAGGTTAGGCCGTTAGGGTTAGGGCTATAGAAATAAATAGTTAGTTTCTGTATATAAAATTTTATTCCTGTTATTCTCAATTAGTGCTCCAAGACAGGTTTAAACACTTGTTCTCTTGTATTTCTCTTTTTTTTTTTTCTTTTTCGCTTGGTTCTACATATTGGGCTAATCCGGGATCATCTCATTTGTGAGCTTTATCACATGATCGCATGATCAAATTTGATTGGTTGATTACGGGGTCGCCATGGTGACGGTCGCCATGAACTAATGCTCATAAAAAATATATAATTTATTAAAAAAATTCAATTTTAAAAAATTTTTAATTTATTAAAACTTAAGGATAGGATGAACGTAGACTATTTTTCATATAAAATCGATTGCAAAAATTTTTGTATAACATATTATTACACAAATAAAAATCAAACATGTGTAGAATTTTTTATATATAGTATATAGTATAATATACACTTACATTCTTACCAATTACTACAGATAAAAAATTCATGAAAACAAGAGGTAATAGTTTACTTATATTTAGAGAATTGCTATTTCGCACCATGAATTTTTGCTATTTTGCACCATGGTTGTACAAGAATTTTTATTTTTAGTATTTATGCACTTGTGTTATACAAATGCTCGGTGCAAAAATAATTTTACTTACATGCCGCTAATGTCATATAACATTACACAAGTCTAATTTTTTTTTGGTAACCTAACCTGGGTCGGCCAGCATTAAGCTTAAAGCTAGTGGAGATAATGCCCCTAGCGGAGTTAGACATAATTACGGCCCACTCTAACCCTAAATTTAGCCAATCACTGTACATATACTAGATGTATATGTCCTAGATTTAGAGTTAGAGTGGGCCGGAATTATGTCTAACTCCGCTAGTGGTATTATTATGATAGTGCCCACTAGCATTAAGCTTAATGCTGGCCGACCCAAGGTTAGGTTACCAAAATTAGACTTGTATAACGTTACATGATATCAGTAGTATGTAACCAAAATTATTTTTGCAAAAACAATGCACTAAGCCTTTGTGTAATATAAGTGCATATATTATTTTGAATTCTAAAAATAGGGGTCATTTAAAGCATTGTGCAATTACGTGATATAAGACCAATCAAATTGTTTGTTTTGATCGACACGGATCAGCCCGACGAAGAAAAAAAGAAAAAAAAGTGAGAAAACGAAGAATACAAGAAAACTAATGCCTAAACCTATATTGATGCACTAATAAAAAATGTCGAGAAGGTGATTTTACCTATAAAACATGTCCTAACACTAACCCAAACTAACCCTTACCCTAACTTTAACTAACTAAATAGACTAACTAAATAGTTAAAAACATATAATGCACAACACTTTAAATATTCCCTAAAAATAAAAATTTTTGTGTAACCATAGTGCGAATAGCAAAAATCCATGGTACGAATAGCAATTCCCTTTATTTATTGTATTTTAATTTTAATATATTTTTTGGGACTAATATTTTTTTTATTAAATTTAGGACAGGAAAGTGGAATCAGAATGTAAAACAATACTTTTTTCTTTGTTGTTTTTGTTAGTATGTGTCACTTTCTTTTCTGGTAAAACACTACGAATTTTTGATATAGTAATAGAAATAACTGTTAGATATTAATTTTTTCTTTTCTCCTTTATTTTCTGAGACTAATACATTCATTTTTTAGACCTTGTATTTGTTATTTTAAGCAAAAGTTATGACTTTGTAACCCACATTTTGGCTATAATCCAGTTAGAGAAAGAAAGATCGAATTAATCATAGGTTTGTTAAAATTAGGAATATAAGTAAGTACACTTTTTCCTATTTTACTTTTTCTTGTTATATGATTACTAATTTTCTTTTCCTTGTAGGGCTCAATGAATCTTTAATGTAAGAATAAAATAGAACTTAGAGGTAATAAGTATTAACATTTTTTCTTTTTTTGGTTTGTTTTTTTTTCTAAGACTAATAGTTTCTTTTTTGTAGACTTTGGTTTTGTTGAACTTGGGCTAGTAAAGTAGAGCTGGGATGTGAATAAGTAATTTTCTTCTATTTTCTTTTTTTTGTCTTTCTTGTAGAGTATAGCAAATTTTCAATATGGGAATACTAAATAGAAATAAAACTCTGAGACAATATGCATCAATTTTTTTTTTTTTAACTTTTTGAAATTAAAATTTGGTTAATATTTCAATACTTTCCTTTTCATAAATCTTAGTTTTGTTGAACATCAGAGATTAAGTCAAGAAAGTGAGACTAGGTTATGATTTACTTGGCTCTTTGATGTGGGACTGTGAATAAAACTTTGAGGCTAATTTAGTTTTGCTTCTGTTCTTCCTCTTTATTTTTGTATAGTGATGATTAAAAATTTTAAGACGGACTGGCTATATATTATGTTTTTATTTCATTTTTTTTACTAACAATTATTCATTGTTTTCAGGTATGATTTCGATATTAAATCAGAACGAGATTAGTTTTTCTTAAAAGTTAATACATAATACATAGAGATACAAGTTACCAAACGTGAAGTACAAAATTATTTATATATAAACTACTTGTATAAAACTTCTATTTAATAAAGCAATATGAGTCTCAACGTTTGTAGTCAATTTTAATTGAATAATCATTTATTCTAGAACGTGAACAATAAACCAATTTTTTGTACTACCTAGGCAAATTTTAATCAATCTAGACAAATTTTACTATATATATATATATATGTTTTTTTTAAAATGTTATATAGATTTAAAATTTCAAGACATAAATAGAAGGATCTAATCTACACGCTACAAATTTTTGGTTAAAATTGATCGTAATATAAAAAATTTTAATCAGTGGCATATTTGTGATACCTATACAAAATTTATTTGTATGATGATTCTATATAAAAATAATCTACATTCACACTACCTTTAATATATTTTTAAATTATATAATTACTATATAATCCTATAATTACTATATATTTTTTATAGTAATATAACAAGAACAAACAAAAAAGAGCTGTGCATTTTTTTTGTTAACCCAGTTTTTAAATCTTCATTTCTAGCACTATCTCAATGTCTTAAGGAAGCACAAATCTACAAAAAGAAAATTAGTAGAAAACGAATAATGCTTAAAAACAAAAAAAAAAGAAAGAGCTTTACATGTTTTTTTATGACAGTTCTAGTTCTCAAATATCTATTCCTAGCACTATTTCAATACCTTAATGAAATATACAGTAAACAATGTTAGTAAACAAATATACTAAAAGACAAAAAAAACAAACAAGAAAGAGCTGTATATGTTTTTTTTGTGATAGTCCTAATATTCAAATTTCTATTTCAGTACTATTTCAATATCTCAACAAAACATAGTACAAAAAAAACATTAGTAAACAAAAATATTAAAAAACAAAAAAAAACAAACAAATAAGAGCTATATATTTTTTTATCAGCCCAGTTCTCAAATTTCCATTTCTAGTACTATTTCAATACCTTAATAGAACATGAATCTACAAAAAAAATTAGTAGAAAAAATGAATAATACTGAAAGACAAAAAAAAAACAAACAAGAAAGAGCTGTACATGTTTTTTTGTCAGCTCTAGTTCTTAAATTTCCATTCCTGGCACCATTTCAATACCTCAATAGAACAAGGTACAAAAAAAAATGGTAGTAAACAAATAATACTAAAAAACAAAAAAAAACAAACAAGAAAGAGCTATATCCTATTTACTTAAAATAACTTACATGGGCATTATTTCAAAATTGCATTTTTAGTATATTGGTTTTGAAATAATGCTCATGTGCATTCCAATATAATGAACACTCCAAATGCTAAATTAATAATCTACTGAAATAACAAATTCAAATAACAAGCAAAAATAAAAATTTTTTTTAGTCAAAAAATCTGACTTAGGTTGAAAGGTCTATATATAAAATTAAGAAATACAGGTTTTTTATATATCACACATATATAATGCACAATTTTTTTAAAAATTAAACCTTTATCCTAAAATGACATCCATATGCATACTCAAAATAATACACATCCTCTCAAAATAACGCACAGGTGCATATTATTTTGAGTAAATATAGTACATTTTTTTTGTTAGCCCAGGTTCTTGAATCCCCATTCTTAGTGCTATTTCAATACTTCAATGAAACATAGTAAAAAAAAAATATTAGTAAACAAATAATACTAAAAGATAAAAAAAAACAAACAAGAAAGAGCTGTATATGTTTTTGTAACTGTTCTAGTTCTTAAATCTCTATTCCCAGTACTATTTTAATACCTTAACAAAACATAGTACAAAAAAACATTAGTAAACAAAAATATCAAAAGACAAGAAAAACAAACAAGAAAGAGCTATATATATTTTTTTTGCTAGCCTAGTTCTCAAACCTTCATTTTTAATACTATTTTAATATCTCAATAAAAATATGCTATAGAAAAAAAATGTTAATAAATAAATAAAACTAAAAAAAAACAAAGAAAAAACTAATATACTAATCTTGGTTTCCGAAACTCTATTTCTAGTTCCAAGATTTCCTTGCACGTTTTTCAGTAAAGCACAAAACTAAAAAAAAAAAAGAAAAAAATTAGTAAGAACAAAAGAAAAAATATACCGTAGATTCCCAAAAATAAGCAACCTTTTTTGGACAATTTTAAATAAAAAAACTGGGTAGCTTATTTTTGGATTATACAAGTTTTTAAGAATTTATACCTGATAGCAAAGGTTGCTTATTATTGGGTATTATCTTTTTAAAAACATTTTCACGAATATTAACTTTGTGAACAGATTTTTAATATATATATACGTACATATATGTAGAGCTTGTACCTGCATAAGCGTTACCTGGGTAACCCGGTTAACACCTGTCAACTGGGTCATAGCTATCGTTAACCGGGTAACCTGGATTTATTATCCATAAGCATGATAATGTAACGTACAAACGTATGTACAGTACGTATGTCCGTTGGGAGTAAGGTCATTTTAAATTTTATTATTTAAACCCAGTTTATTTTTCGACAGCCTCTAGCCATTGGAGAATAAACTGATTATGTTACAGCTATTATCATGATTCTCGGAGCACCTGTAAAATTTGCCGAATTAATTTTAGGCCAGTTAAACTTATATATTAAAGTTTATACATAAAAATTAAATAAATTTATCGGTTACCATTATCATTATACGTAGTTTTTTAAAAAAATGCATATAAGAGAATTTATGATTTTGCATCAATCAATCAAAAAAAAACTGGGTTACCCGGATTATTAAGATGACCCATTTTATAATGTTGTAAACGGTGAGTAACCCTGAGCTTAAATTTTTTAACGGGTACACCCCTAAAAAAATTACATACCCTTAAGAGCTACCTTAATTTTGCATTAGCCAATCAAACAAACCGGGTCAACCGGGTCACCCGGGTAACTCGGATTTTTCAAAACAATCCAGTTTGTGACCCAGTAATAATCTGGTAAACGGGCGGGTTATCCAGAATTTGAAATTTATTTCAGGTACAACCTCTACATATATGTAATATGTATACTCAATTCTCTATTTTTATTTATTATATTGTATATTAATACGAACTAAAGTGCATATCAAATTGTTTTTTTTTTGCTTTGCTATTTTTATTTTTTTGTTTTATAACTTTTTTTTAACTTTTTGACTTTTTTTAACTTTTTTTAATCCATTTTCTTTTTTTAATTTCTTATTTATTTATTTTTCTATTATTTATTTTTATTTTTTATTTTTTTGAATTTATTCTTTTTTAACAGTTCTTTTATAATTTTATAATTTAAATTTTATTTTATGTTATTTGTTTTATTTATATTTTAATTAATTATTTTTTAACTTATTTATTATTTTTTCTTATAATAATTTATTTCTTCGATTTATTTATATTCTTTATTCGGTTTTTACTTTTTATTTTTATTTAAATATAACTTATGGTTTATTTTAATTTAATTTATTTATTTAATTTTAAAAGTATGGATCATTAAAGGAATCAAAAGATAGTTGCAAGTTAGCGTGGGAAGAAGATATGCATGCACTTATACACAATATATTGCATAATATTGTGATAGTAAAAAATCAATTTTTTAGTAATGCTTATTATTTTCTCAGGAAAATAATAAGTTGCTAGAAACTTGTTTATTTACTATATGCTATGCACAGATTTGCGAGTAGCTTATTTTTAGAACAAAAAATTTAATTATTGTTTTGGTTCGAAAAAAGCCAGGTAGCTTATTTTCAGGTTAAACAAGTTTTTAGGTTTTTTGGTCAAACCAAGGGAGTAGCTTATTTTCAGAGTAGCTTATTTTCAAAAATATATGTTAAATATAAAATAAATAACTTGTATATATTTTTTGTATCAAAAAAAACTTTTAATATTGAATTAAATGGGATTTGCCATTCAACTCTTTCCAACGATCCTCTGGACCAAAATTTTTCATAAATGCTGACCTACGAAAATTTTGTAGTTAGTATTTTTATACATAACAAAAACTTTATCTAGAAGCAGCTTGGATACAGGACTTCAGATTGCATGTGAGATGACTGAAATAGAGCTGAAAAAGATTTCTCCTTGTGGGTTTGGTTCTCCGAGTGGAAGACTTCATTGCTATAGAAAATGTAGTAGAGCTAAAACTCTAGAGTTTTTTGTCAAAAGATGTGGAAGTTTAGACAGAAACATACTTTTGGTTATCAATACTATTCTACAAAACATAAAACTTACACTCTTTACAAGTTTTGGTGCCCTCAATATTTCTCCTTGGTTTTTTCGAAATTTTCGCCAAAAAGTGGGAAATCTAGCTCACCCCTCCAAAAGATCGGCAATTTTTACTCCTCACAATTTGGAAATGCGCCTACCAAATCGGAGCTCGGTCACGAGTAAGTTTTGACGCCTGCGAAATAGACAATAAATGACACGTGAGGATGATCTGGAGAAAATACCAGAAAAAATTTATTTTCTTCTAGAAGTTTCTTTTAGGCGTAGTTTTTTTTTCTTTCCTTTTTCTTTTCCTTTCTGTAATGTACATATAATACTTTGACGAATATGGTTTAGTGCAGTATTATATAATTTTTATCTACTTTTTCTTTTGCCCTGTGTGGCTTTTTATATTTTCATTTGTTAGTTTATATCATTAGCATAGAGTTTTTCTTCATTTCTCTCATCTTTCATTTTTATTATTTTTGCTAGTTTTGGTTTTTCGTTTAGGTTTTGTAGTTATTCCCCTTTTTTTATATCTCTTTTTGTTTCTCATTTTATTTGTTTTTCTTAAATAGTTGATTTATCCCTACCATTGATGCTAGGTGGGAGGGGTTTGAAGGGAAATCCTCTGTCGCTCTTTGATGTGGGCTGACAAAGTTTATATCTGCTTTATCTGTAAAGTGGTGTGACCGGTCGCATGTAGGTGCTCTTGAAGTAACTGCATGATGTCGAATTTTAGTTTAAAGTATTATGTATTAACAGGCTATAAATAGTACTTAATACTAGTTTTAATAAAATATTAGCAGATGTGTCAAAGAGTAAAAAAAAAAAAATATTGAATTAAATAAAAATAGATTATCTACATCTGTAATGTAAATTACTAAATAGTAGTCAGCAATAAAATCTTTAAACTAGAGTTGCAGGTAAAACTAATTATTTTCACTAGTTGAAACTGGTGAAACTAGTAAAACTAGTAAAACTGGTGAAACTTAAAAAGTGATTTGGTGAAACTGGTAAAACTAGGTGAAACTAGATGATATAATGAAACTGGTGATACCAGTAGTACTAATGAAACTGAAGATACTGGTAATACTAGTGATACTAGTAATACTAGTGAAACTGCTGAAGCTAGTGATACTGGTGATACTAGTAAAATTGGTGAAACTAATGAAATTGGTAATACTAGTGATACTGGTAATACTGATGAAACTGGTAATACTGGTAATATTTAAAATTTTTTAAAAAATTAACTTTGGTTTAAATAATTTTTTTAATTAAAATGAATGAGATTTATTAGTAATAAAACTATTCAAAATTATATTATCTAAATTTTATTATCAGTATTATTAATATTACAGTATTGCTAATTTTACTAATACAACTATTTTCACTAGCATTATTAGTATCACTGCTATTACTAGTATTACTGATATCACTAGTATTACTAGTATTACTGGTTTAACTAATTTATCAGTTTCATCAATTTCACCAGTATTACCAGTTTTACTAGTATCACATTTTTATTAGTTTCATCAGTTTCACTAGTTTTACCAGTTTTACTAGTCTCACTAGTATTACTAGTTTCACTAGTATTACTAGTTTTATTTGTATCACCAGTTTCACTAGTATTACCAGTATTACTAGTTTTACCAGAATTACTAGTTTCACCAGTTTCATTAGTTTCACCAATGCTTATAGGTGATTGTGATTGGTGAAAATCAGTGCACGATTACAATTTAGTTTCACTAGCAGCTTTAGTCCAAACTATGTGATCAATAACTCTCTTTGACATATGATAGTCTGAAAAATAAGAATTAATAATTTATGTAACCATGATTTATTACTCTAGTAATTTATATATATATGCTATATAGTGATTAATAGCTAAAAATCATTATGCATTAATTTAAATAATTTGATAATAATCAATTATCAGATTTATAATAATGTTTATTTTAATTTACAATATATATTAATTATAGATATATAATATATATTATTATTTTCTATTGATATATATCAATTAATTTCTATATATCAATATAAATCTATATAAAAAATTTTCTAATATTAATTGAAAGTTTAGCAAATTTACTAAATTTTAGAGACAGCAAAGCCTTAAAATTTGTGCAGATTAGTTATAATCCATATAAAAGATATTTGGGTTTCTAATAAAGCATTAAACATTTTATTAAACTCAAAAAACCAATATAACAAATTAATATTTTTTTATACTTTTTTATTGAAAAATATGCATAAAGAAACTCTTACTAAATCTCAAAGAGATGCTTTAAGATTACGAATTATTAGGGATAATTAAATAATATCTAAAAAATGAAAAGATACTATATTTCTTATAATATACAATAATATTCATATCAAGTTAAACTTTGATACTGCAAAAGAGCATACTTAGGATCTTTGTTAACCTCTTATTTACTTCTATGCACAAGGTACATACTATTAAAAACCTTTAACAGATACTAATTGCAAAAGTTTCTGACATACAGCAAAATGCACTATATAAAATTTTATCTCTATTTATTGGAATGAAAGTCATTTAACTATTAATATATATATCTATAACAATTGAGCCAATGGAACTTAAAAAATTATTTGGCAAATTATATATAATGAAAACTCTATTAATATACTACTAATATACTGCTATATCATAAAAATATCTTTATATAGTCCAGTGCAAAAACATTTGTATACCAAATTTAACCCATTTTTTTGCTACAATTAAAAATTAATAAATTATTGATAGTATATATATAATTTTTTTATATTTCAATAAACTAACTTTTATATTAATTATTTATATTCTTTTTATTATTATATTATAGTTATACTTTTATAATTAATAAAAAAAACTTTTTTAATTTAAAAAATAATAAAAAAAGTTGGGTTGAAATAAATTATATATTTGCTATTTTTAGACTAAATATGTAGTGTAATGTGCTTATGTTATGCAAGTGCCTTGGTGTGTATATAATAAATGTACTTTATAAATTTTATTAAATTTGAATTACAAGTCATATAGAAATTAAGCTTCAAAGTTATTCAATTCAATTTAAAAAATTTGTCAAAAATAGCTTAGTTTAATTTAAAATCTATATACTGAGCTAAGTTTTCAAAATTATATAATAAAAACAAAATCATAAATTCTACTAAATAATATCTTTTAAATAAAAAAGTTTATTTGCTGATCTGGATAAGATTGGCAGAATTTCTATATTAGAAATTGGGGTAAAATTTCTATTATATTAATTATATGCTAAAATCTTAGCGGAGTCAAATGAAAAGTATTTTTTTATTAAGTTAATAACATATATTGATTAATTGAAAGTTGTAGAGCTCATCGAGATGCATCTAATGGTGGTTAGATCATCCAAATCGACCTAGTAGATCGTGAGAAATTATTAAAAAATGATTGGCTGATTATGTAAAATTTCTATATAAACAAATATTGTTTACATATGGGCCAATTTGGATCTTTTGGTGATGTTTTCGAATTAGATCTTCAAAATTGTACCAATCAAATTAATATTGATGATGATTATTGCGAATTTATCTTACACTAAAAATAAGTCTCATGATGAAATGATATTTTTAACCAATCACAAACTATCATTTCGAAAAAGTTTCTTGAAATTGCTAGTGTGTTAATCGGTTGGAAATTGGTTTTTCGCGAAATTAACTCCACAACAATTAAAAGGTATTTAGCTAAATGGTAGGTATAACACTTTGCAAGGTGTCTAGAGCATTAGCAAAATTTTATACCCTTTTTTTGTCTTGTTGTTTTTGTTATCTTTGTATTTTTTTATTTATATTTGATTTAAATGTTTAGGTTGTCTTAGTATATTAATCTTTGGGAATTGGTTTTCGGTGGAATTTATATTACTGCAGTAAGTAAATATAATAACCGTAGACATAATATTTTTATACCATATTTTTCGTCTTTATAAACATTTTCTTAATACTTTTATGCTTACAAATATTGTTATTTTATTTAAAATGTTTAGGTTATTTGTATACAAAATTTTTAAGTCATTTGTGTACAAACCTTTTACTTGTATCAAACACAGGAATTATTGTTATTTTGAATAAAAAGATACTTTATAAGGTGTTCTTTAAAGTTTTATCTTGAAATTATGTTCCAGAAAATATTTATTGCAGTATGAAATGGCATTTTGAAATATTCGCTATGAAGTAAAAGTTTTCAAAATCATTAGTATAAAGTAATGTCTTTCAAAATAAAATTTTTTAAAAATTTTGAATTTTTCTAATTTTTCATGCAATTAATTCATTATCCGTTATCTGATATCAAATATCAGATATGTGTACAAGTTGTGTACATGTGTATGTTTTTACATACATTAAACAACCAATTGTCATATATAAGGAAACAAATTGGCCAATATGATATAGAGATTTTATATAGTTAGCCAATTGTTTTTTAATAATTTCTCATGATTTACTAGACCAATATGGATGATCTAACTAGGACCTCGAAGAACTCTGATACAACTTAGATCTAATTTGTATAATATTAGCCAAATAGATGTATAAAATAAACCAAAATTTAAAAAAATTTACTATATAAAAATGCTACGTTTGATGAATTTCTATGCAAAATTTCTTTTTTTAGTAACCTCCGAGTTATATTAGAGTTCTTTGGGGTCCTATCTAACCACTATTAGATGCATCTTGACGAGATCTACAACTTTCATTTGGCTCTGCTCAGATTTTAGTATATAATTAATATCATAGGAATTTTATCCCAATTTCTAATATAGAAATTCTGCCAATTTTATCAGATCAGCAAATAAACTTTTTTTATTTAAAAGATATTATTTAATAGAATTTATGATTTTGGTTTTATTTTATAATTTTGAAAAAATAGCTTAGTATATAGATTTTAAATTATACTATTTTTGATCAATTTTATTAAATTGATAAATATTGAAAAAAGTTGCTATTAATAAAATATTTTATTTTCTATATAAAATAATCAAATAAAAGCTATAATAAACTTAACTATTATCTAAAAATTATATTTTTTTAAAAAATTATTAAGTTTATATGCAAAAAAATTTTTTATTAATTTTTATTTGGTGTACAAAGGTTTTTGCACCGGACTATATTAACTAGAGATTAGAATCAAATCTAATATGTTAATTGCTCAGTTAAAATAAATATGATCAATTATAAAATTTTTAGTTCAATTATGATTAATTATTGAGTTTAATCAATTATAGCCTTTTGATCAATTATAGAGTTTAATCAATTATAGCCTTTTGATTGATTATAATTGATCAAAGACTATGATTGATCAAAAACTGTAATTAATTATAGAGATTAATAGAATTTTTGTTTCTGTGCTATGGCAACTAGTAATATCAAACCATTTAAAATAAGCTGTTTTGATTCCAAACTAGCAGTGTACACATAAACTAGTTTTTAGTTGTTTGTTATATGAATTTAGATTGATAATCTTCATCTTCAAATTATTTTTTATACCTTCACTCAAATTACTTATTAAACTTTGATCAAAAATTATTCTTTTAAATAACTTACTAAATCTTTGCTTAAATTATTTCTTTATATTTCTTATTAAACCTTTGCTTAATAGTCATAGGACATGTCCTTAAAATTATAATAAAAACATACATCACCAAAATTTGCACATCGATTACTATCGATTTTTATCATTATTGGATAGTAATCGATTTAAATCCCCATAACGAGGACTATCGATTAAGATAGTAATCGATAATAATCGGTAATAATCGATAGATATCAGATTAAAAATCAGAAATAACAATACTATTATACTGTATACTTATTTTTAACCATTTTACAGATTTTCGCATGTTTTCGCATATTTTCACAAGGTTTCGCAATTTAATATAAAATTTTATATTTTTTATTTATTATTATTATTATACATTATATTTAATTAAAAATATATTTTTAATCAATATTATATATTTTATTATATATTATTATACATTTTTTACGAAAAAATAAAAAAAAATGACAAAAAAAATAAAAACAAAAAAAACTAAACCCAAAAAAATAATGAAAAAAAACAAACCGAAAAAATAGTAATATTTTGAACCCTTTCGCACTTTATTGCATAATGCTAGCTCTATATACTTATTTTTCTCAC